>VZRF01000545.1:731796-779032 GCA_013396875.1 Vireo altiloquus
CGCGGGGCGCCGCCCCCGCCCCCCGCCGCCGCCGCCTCCTGTGGCTCCTCTACCGGACCGCGCCGCTTCCTGCCGCCGCCTCGCTTGGCTGGTGCCCTCTCGGCTGCGGGATGGAGTTCGCCTAACCCATGGCATGGCGGAGAGCCGGAGTCACGGGAGGGGGCTCCGCATCGCCCCGCCGCCTCCCTCTCCTGAGCCGAGCGGCGCGGGGCGATGCGGGGCNTCCCGCCTCTGCCGCCGCTCCTGCCGCCCGCGGGGCGGCCGGAAAGGGGCACCCGCTCGGTGGGGCCGCTCCTCGAGCGCAGCCGCTGCCAGGCAGGAGGATCTGGCGCGGGGGAGCGCCGGCCCCGGGAGGTGGAGATGGAGGCAGAGGGAAAGACGAAGGGGAAGCGGTCCAGGAGGGCGGCAGACCACCCATATAGCCGTCCTCTCGAAGGCCCCAAGGCACGGTCTGCAGTTCGGGCAGAGAATCGCAGGGCAACATCAAGGGAGCCGTGAGATGTGCGCCGGGCCAGCCTCCGGCTCCCCCGAGCCGGGAACGGCACCGCTGCTCAGCCGTGCGAGTCCAGCCCAACAGAGCCGCTGCTCCACGATCGCTCACATCCTGCTGGGGTGTCCTTCACCCCACTGAAGGTGTGAAGTCTACCCTAGCCCTTGTCTGGACAGATTCCTCTAACCCAGAAGAGCAAGAATGTGACACTCATAAGAGAAGTTAGGAGCAGAAAGCCTTCCTCCCACATAGATACCTGGCAGAATCGTAGATGGAATAAACCTCTAAAAACTCTTTTGCTACCTCTAAATCCCCCATCTGAACGTCATTTTGTGGCAAGAAATAATTTCTGGCAAAAGTATTCTACAGTACTCAAAATGCCATTCAGACCAAATAAATGGGAAATACCCTATCCAAGAATGCCAAAGAAACAATTCAATCCAAATCTGTATGTTTTTACTCTGTAAGAGACAGTGGAGTTCTGCTTGCTGTTCTCTCACATTATGAGACGTAACATCAGTGTTGAATTACATCTAAGTATATGCGGCAATAATAAAGTTATTTTAAAAGGTTTCATTTTAACAGTTTGAAATGTCACCCCGGATCATACAGTCTTGGAGCAAGTGCTATTTGTAATCTGCCATGACATCAATTTATAACCAGGTGCAACGACCTGGGGAAAAAAGTCATCTTCCTGAACCTATTGGGGTCCTCATTAGCTGTATTTCCACAGAGAATAAATTCTAGGATGCAGCTTCACTAACTAAAGAATTCTGCCTGCAATATTGGTGAAAACACCATTCCTTTGTGGAAACAAATTCTGGAGGAAGAGATTATCAGAAGGACATGAGAGGTTTCCTGTGGTAAAGCAGGTCTTAAAATAATCTCTGCCTATTATCAGTCACATATATTCATCGAATTTTAATTTTGCCTAAGAAATGTCTCTGGCATCCTTAGCTAAAGGAGACTGTTCTGTTTCCTGATGTAAAATTGTGTAAAATTGTCCCTTTTTTATTGTACATTAACCATTGTGTAAGATATTGATCCTATTATATTTAAGCAGATATCCTTGTAAAATAAACTGTATGATTTTTCGTAGAGCCCTGAAAGCATTTTGCTCTTCCAGTTCACATCACCTTCACCTTTCAGACTGGATTCCAGCCAGCTGGCTCTCACTGAATTCCTCGTTTCTTCCAGGACTAGATAAATCTGGCATCGAAGTCAAAAAGAAGAGGAAGTGTAGAACTATGTGTCATCAGGTTACCAAAGATAGTACATTCTTTATCAATCTCTGAATGTTGAATGGAAGAATTAACTGCATAGAAGCCTTTGGAAAATACATTTTATCCCAAGGAAGTGAAGAACGAGAGAAATCACTCAATTACTTCTAAGAATGATTACCAGACCAATTTGACCAATTACCAGACCAATTGAAAGTAGTCATTCCAACCTGTCAGGTTATTGTTTGTTCAATAATATTTCACACCATGCCTCAGCCATAAACTTAAGCAGTGTTCAGGCTGTAGTTTTGGTTGCAAGACATCGCTACAGTTCTTTGTGCATTGCCTCATTCATCTGAGATTCTTTCCAATGGACATTTGAATTTTCTGGATTTACAATACCTCTTTCATTTCAATGTGCCTGTGATTTTTCATCCACAAATTACAAATACTTGCTCTCAGCATTACTGTAGAATTTCAAGAATATTCTTTTCTCCTTGGTATTTGCCCTGTTTCCACTAAATCGCCTCCCATTATGTGGGTGTGAACAAACAAATGCAGACAGTAACTGTAATCCCCATGTTATCTAGCTATTTGTTTTGAAGAGAGAGAGAAGATTCAGATCAAAAGACATCCTATCTTGATGCCAATGAAAAAATGGTTCAACTCCACCTTTCTATGCTTCTACCTTCCTTTCTCCCAATCAGTTCCACCTATGCTATGATCGGGTCTAAACCCAGAAGAGCAAAGAAAACTAAGTCTCTGTGCATAAACAGGAAAGGACTTAGAAGGTTCAAAATATTCCCAAAAATGAGATTAAAACCAAACGAGATTAAATATTGATGCCAAAAAATTTGATGTAATTTATTTGATAGTAAAAGAGGCAAAGAGAAGGAAAGAGAAAAGAAAGACATAAAGCAAGGAGTGTGCGTGGGGGGGTGGGGGGTGGGGGGACAGAGAGAGAGTGACAGGGGTTAAGTGAGAGCGTATCATCCATTCAGGGGTCCCAAAGAGGTCTCGTTTCTCACCTCTATTTGGTCTGCTGATGATAAGGGTTCCCCATCGCCCCTGCCACACAGCCCAACAAGGCTCACACGGCCCAACACAGCCTGACATGCCGCCACACAGCCTGACATGGCCCACACGGCCCGACAAGGCCTTACATGCCACCACATGGCCCGACATGGCCCAACACAGCCCGACATGCCGCCATACACCGCAGAGTACTGAATGCCATGGATTAATGCACGCTTTGGGCAGGTGAGAATGCCCATGTGTCTCCTTTGCAGGGGCCAGTGTGACCCTGTCCCTCGCAACACTGAGGGTCTGTGGCACCATCTCTGGGGCACGGTCTGGGGTCCCCTTTGATGGGCTGTGTCACCCCCTTCTTCTGCAGATCCCCATGGGTGAAGGGTCCCTCAGCCGGGCTCTTCTGCATAGTGGAGGATGGGCAGTCACTGCACCTCTGACCACACACCCAAAGCCTCTCTCCCCCCACCGTGAGTCTGGCAGCTGATAGCCCTGGGGCAGTGGCCTCCATCTTGGAGGTGTTAAGCTACGGTTTATGGGTGTCCCCAGCCCTGAGTCTTTATTTTATCTTATCTTCATCAACGAGTGGGTCCAGGGCCTCACAGAGCTCCATTCAGGGTGTGGTAGTCTTCTCTGTAGCTTTTGTAATACAGTTTTAAAAGTCCTTCATGAAAACGTTTAAGTCATAAACTATAATATTTCAGTCTCTGACAACCTATCATTCCTCACATTTTTCTGCAGTTAAACATTATTTGCTCACGTTCCTGTCAGCCTGCACAGAATTGTCTCATGTTGTTCCTGTTATTTACATTACCCAGTTGACATATTGATGAAAACATAATCACAGCACAGACTTCTCTACCCACTCCAGAGTAATGGGGTCAGTAATTTATAATCAACCAAAAAATTATCATACTATCACATAGTACGATCATTTAAAAAAAATATTTTTAAGGAACATTCATTTGTAATTCTGACCTTCATGTTTCTCCAGGTACCTGCCCTTCCTGTTCATCTCAGTTCTCATTCTGAACTCACCACCACCCTCCAAAAACCCAGATTCCCATTCCTGGTTTACAATTTTCTGCTGAAATTGTTCTTCACTGCAAAATCTGTAAATGAAAATTCACTCTAATTGTATATCAAAAGCATATGATACTTTCTTTTGGTGGATTCTCTAAGTCATCTAAATGTACTGACACCAGCAGAGTTATTAATATAATTTTTCTGATACCCATTTTTTATCTGTTCCGTTTCTGTTCTGCTAGACATGAGGGGTTCCCAAGGAAACAGTGATATTGTAACCTAGTTTTATGTATCACCACAAAATGTCTTTCACTAAGGGTCTCATTATACTTACTCCCATTTCCTTACTCATAGCAACTACAAGAGTAAATGAGTTGGTAGATTCATTGTTTAAGCATGTCACATATAAGTCTTCTCTGAAAAGGAAATGCTAACATCTGCTTTATAATGTTTTGTATAGGGGGAAAAATCCAGTGTAACTAATTATTTGTTATTTTTGTCCCAATTTGAAACATAGAAAACATCTTTATATAGCTGACATGAAGGGAATTCTAAAGTATTTCATTATGGATCAGTGATTGGAGGAAATTAAAAACATATTCTTGGTTGAAAATGTCCAGTACTCAGATTGTCAGTGGATCAAATCAGACCAGCAGGACACTTCATGTAAGCAATCTGCAAGGGTCTCCTCCAATTCCCATAGAGGAAGTGAAAACTACACTGCAACAAATTGTGTTTTCCAGGTCCTGTACTAAGTGCTAGCAAATCATCATGGGCTGGTTTTCTGGTGCAGTCTTGGATCTTTCCCAGCTTTGTCCTGTCTAAATTGAGGAAGCTAATTATATTATATAATGTCACCAAATTGTCATTTGATTTCTTTCAGGAGGATTGTGCTACTCTCTATGCAATTTTTTTATGCTCCAAGCAAATTTTTGTAGTTGGATACTTCCCCACAGGTGATTTGAACAATGCTAGATATTTATGGGTAGAAGTCAGATGATTTATTTGTTACTCTCACTCCCTATGAAAGTGTCATCCATAGTATACACAGTACTGAACATAACCAACTCTATTCATTGAAATAGTCCCTCCCAATTTCATTGGTGTTAAGGATCTGTCTGCAGTAGATGGAAAGATAGTGGTCTTTAACTAGAGACCCCACTTTTCCCTCCACTTTAGGTGTATGATCAGTATCTTCACAGTCAGAAGGGTGAAGTTCTCTAAGTTGAGCTAGAGCATAACTTAATTTTTACTCACTTCCAAACCCTTTCACTGCTCAAGGAGTAGTACCATTAACAAAAATCTTTTGGATTAGAGGACTGGGGGCTTTCCATGGGCATCCTGGGAGCTGCTCGGGTTATGGAGGATGTTCATCCTTATTCCTAGACCAGCTTTGGTGGGGAGAGATTGATTTTCCTTCTCTCAGTGGATCGTGGAGCTGGTATGCAGGTTGTATTTTGTATTGAAATGCAATACGGCAGAGGCCCTGGCACGGAGGTTTTCTGTAAGCACAGTTGGCTGGAAACTGAAGAGAGGCTCAGATCACTTAGATTGTTTTCTGGTTTCAGGTTGAGAGAGCTGGGGTTGTTCAATCTGGAGAAGAGAAGGCTCTAGGAACCTTACCATGGTCTTACGTACCTAAAGAGGGTCTATAAGTTAGATGGGGAAATATGTTTTAGTACAGCCTATTGCAATGGATGGGGGGGGAGGGGTAATGGTTGTAAACTAAACCAAAGTGGATATATAGAAAGAAGAAATTTTTTTTTACCATAGGGGTAGCAAAACCGGAACATGTTGCTCAGAGACTTGTTGGACTAGATGACCTTTAAAGGTTCCTTCCAAACTAAAGTATTCTAGGAAGGGATACTTTGACAAACATGATTTCTGGAGCTTGGATGTTTTGTCCAGAGCAGTTATACACAGACAGAGAGTATGTAAGTCTGTAAATATGATCAATGCTAAAAACTTTATTATGGCTCATTCCTGCAATTTTGTCTCCATGCTCAATTTGAAATATATTGTTGTATTTGTGACATAAAACATGCTGCATTAAAGGTGCAGGCTAAAGTCTTTACAGAATCTTAAACTCAGTGTTTTCTGTCTGATTTTGACAGTTGAATTCTATTGTTGTTCAGCTAGTTGATTGAAACTCAAAGGAGGAAGTTTTGAAAGAAGCTAAAAATTCCTGTGTAATGACAGTTCTTTGGTTACACATTTCTATTTGATTCTCAGCCTGTACCAGCAATGTTTCTAAGTAACTGGGCAGAAAGTTAATTCTTATAATCTAACAGTCCTGATAATAATAAATCAAGGATTTTGTTTTCAACAATGTAGCAATTGTCCAGCTAAAAGAAGTGTAGAATCAAGAATCCTACTAAACCATATAAGTCTATTTCTTTTGGTCACTTACAGACCATTCATTGGTATTTAATACCTTTATTGGGTATTAAAAATTGTCCCCAGTTTGAGCACTTTGGTTTCTTTTTAATTGTTCTGAGTTGTCAGATACTACACTGGTTTCAAAATGAGTATATAGACATTATTCAACACATAAAGCACAGGCTCACATTAGCACAGTAGGTGCTTAGAACATTATCATATGTTCCTGTAAGTTTTGGATGCAGCACTGTCTTCCCACTTTGCTGCCTTCTCATCCCTCTTCTCTGACCCCTCCCGCATTTCTGAAGCTCAAGCTGCTTCAGA
Organism: Vireo altiloquus; assembly: GCA_013396875.1. NCBI lineage: Eukaryota > Metazoa > Chordata > Aves > Passeriformes > Vireonidae > Vireo > Vireo altiloquus. The sequence continues at coordinate 738,265 of VZRF01000545.1, forward strand.
AGAAACACCAGCATTCTTAAGTCCATGTGATTTTTTTTTTTTTAATTCAGTCTTAAAATTGTCCTCCAGAGTCGGTACAGAATATCCTGTTCCAGATCTCAGGAATATATTCATTCCTATTGTAGTGACATCTTGAAAGTCCCAAATCTCCTAAATTTATACAAGGTAGAAATGACTGTTTGCCCTTTTTCCTCTTTTTTTTTCTCCTTTTTTTTCAGGGACTGTACTAAGTGATTCTGTCTCTCAATCTATTATTCATTATTAAAAGTATTAATAATATCCTACATTATTATTATTACAGTCATGCTTAGAAAGTCTAGTTATGTATGAAGAGTCTAGTGCCCTAGAAATTTATAGAAGAAATAGCACAGACAACAGCCTGTTGCCACAGAAAACTGAGAGAGCCATAGACAAAACACAATACATGGGTAACTCAGACAAATGGAATTGAAACGAGAAGATAGCAGTAAGATAAAGGTAGCAACACTAGAGAAGTGGAAGATGACTACATTTTCATGGACATTATCACAAGATGATGTTAAATAGATCTTTGAAGAAAAATGACATAATTTGGGAGACAGAGCATCATTGCTGGAGTAGAACTGTTTGGAGTTTTCCCAAAGTAGCATTTGAGTGGAAAGCTCTCAAGGTAACATCCATTCATGCAAAACCTGCTCATTACTGAGGTCTCTTTTTCACTGCACCCAGTTTAAGTTGTGACTTCTCTGTTGGTGAGAGATAGAAAATACTGGTTTGACTGCTTGCTTTCCTCAAAATTCAAAGGCAGCAGGGCTTTAGATGTTTGGATTTTCAACTACAGTTAATTCTCACAGACCTGGATGTAAGCAACTTTGATAATGAAAACATACCTGAAAGGGATTATAATTAAAGTTTGGCATCTGATATTTTCTGTCTAGAAATCTACTTTTCTAGGTTTCACATCTGCCAAATGACCAGAAAATTAATCAAGAAGTTCAATTAATTCAAATAATATGTAAAGACAGAAGCGGTAGCACTGTGAAACTGCTCCTAAGAGCATAATGGTACAGGCAATTTAAATTTTTTTTTTTTTAATTCAAGCAAGCATTCATTACAATTTTAGCTCCAGTACATGAAAAAGGAGCCAGTATCTTGTGAAAGTTCCTTTTATACTCCAGAGACAGAAGGCACTAAAATGACAAAAGCTAAAGTCTAATTGGAAAACAATTTCTTTCTTGTATATTGAGATCATTAGCACTTATTTGACACTTTCTAGCACTGTTTCCCTGAAAAGGCTCCCCATGAGATCCTAGTTGACATACCTCAGATAAAATCAAACTGTGCAGCATGAAAAGTTTATGAACAGTCTTAATCAACGTTAATCAACTTTGGCATTTTACTAGGCTAAGGGGAAAATTGCATTAGGCCAAATGAGAGTCAGCAAACATGTAGTAACATCATGATGGCTGCTTTGTGTTCTGCTCTCCAGACCAGGATTCTTCCATACTTAAAAGTACAAGTATGATTAAAAAAAGATTCATTCACTAGCTACATTAGTATAATTAGATTCATAATGATTTTCTAATAAGTAGAAAATCAAAACATTCTGTGTACTCACAAAAGCTTGGTTATTTTTACTAGCAATATTAGTCCTACAAAATACATAATCTTAGAGTACAATTATTACATTTCTTAGGCTACAACATCTTATAAATTGATGCAAAAATATTAGGATTGCTGTCAGACAAAGATATTAAAAATATTAATGGATGATAACTTTATAATTTTATTTCCAGCTTTTCCTGATGATAGTGAAGTATGAGCAGCAGCACCTGAACACAGTCTGGTTTTATAGTGGACAGGAAAAAATAATTCTCCATGAAGAATTGTCTTGCAAAGGAAAAGATTGAAGGGAAGGGATAACAAAATATGAGCTCATTTTTGACATTTCATCTTGCATTTCAAAGAGGTATATCAGAAAAAGAAGGTGTAGGAAACTTCCTTCTTTGAATGCAAAAGGAGTTATTTTACTGCCAGTGTGCAAAGAATCTTTTAGAGAGACAACACTTAAGACTATCAGCTGATATAGTCTGCCTTGTCTCTTACAAAAGGGACTACATCCACCATAAAATTAGAGGATGACCCCTTCAAAAGCAGGGTTTTATGAGTTGGCATGGAAAAGAACAGAACCAGTAACTATACTAATAGCAAGGAAGTATTGAAACACTGAGCTAACACAGCTGCTTAGCCTAAATGTCATTAACCACCGTACAACCGTTCAGCTTAGTGCTACAGAATTGATGTATTACAAAGCCAAAGAGGATACACTTGTGCAGAAAGACTTCCCAGCCTCATCTTTACTTTTCCATAGGAAATATTTTCACAGCAAATGTACATGCTCTCCCCCAGAGCAAACTGAGCAGGCATTGACACTTTCTAGTATCTACCACAGATAGATACAGTGGACAGAGTTTATTCCACACCTTAATTGGGGAGGGGGGGTGGGTAATAAACCTAGTGCATGTGCAAAAGCAAGAAAGTATCCAGCTGTACTGAGGGGCAGATGTTTATAGTTCCTTCAGTAAAGCAGTCCTGTCCTTATAATGCTTGTCTCATTGTCTGTACTTCTCTCCATAACAGTGGGCAGATTAATAACCTTTTGTACTTTCCCCTGTGTAAGTGTTAACAGTAAATATCCAAATACATTCCTCTAGTTATCTGGATGCATTTTTTCCCACATTTCTGTCTTGAATATGAGCTGTTCTGATGAGCAGCCACCTTCTGTGTATGTAGTCTCCCCTGTGCCAGCTATTTCAAAAGATACCAAGCAAAAAAACATCAATAACAGTTGATGGCATTTTGTTGGTGATGCTGTGGATTTCATAGGTATTCATCCATCATTCACAGTAGTTTTCAAAAGTATTCATGGCTGTCAAGAGTTCAAAACCTATAAAAAGTAGTCTGTAACACATTCAAAACAGCCATAAAAATACAGAAAACTGAATTATAAACTAAAATAAAGCATTGCTTCTTATGTACAAATCACTGCACTCCAAGAGGTGTGTAGGATAAATCAACATTTGACAATTCTGGATGTGGAGGGAAATGGTGACAAAGGATCAGGAAAAGGCTGAGGTACTTAATACTTCCTTTGCTTCAGTCTTTGATAGCAAGACCAATTGTTTCCTGGATATCCAGTCCTCTAAGCTGGAAGATAGAGATGGGGAGCAGAATGAAGCCCTCATAATCCAGAAGGAAATAGCCAGCAACCTGCTATGCAATTTAGACATCCACAAGTCTATGGGGCTAGATTGGATCCACCTAAGTGTACTGATGGAGCTGGCAGAAGAGCTTGCCATACTGCTTCCAGTCATTACCAGTAGTTCCGGATAACAGGAGAGGTCCTGGTTGACTAGAAATTAGCAAGTTTAACACCTGTCTACAAAAAAGGTTGGAGCAAGGATTCAGGGAACTACAGTCCTGTCAGCCTGACCTGAGTGCTGCAGAAAGTCATGGAGCAGATCATCTTGAGTGCCATCATGGGTGAAAATGACTGTGAATGACAGCCAGGGGATTGGGACTAGCAAGGTTGATTTTATGAAAGGCAGGTCCTGCTTGACCAACCTGATCTCCTTCTGTGATGGAATGATCTGTTTAGTGGATGAGGCAAAGGCTGTGGATGTGGTCTGCCTGGACTTCAGTAAAGCCTCTTAGCCTAGCACCTAACCTGCAGCAGAAGATTACTGAAAACAACTACGACACTGGTGACTCACATCCTGAGAGCAAAGCAGAGACGTTGGACACATGACTCCTTGCTTCTCTCACAAGGAACTACTTCTTATTTCTAGTCAGAAAGTTGCCTTCTGTGACTTTGTCTGCCTGATGTAACATCTTCAGCTTTCATACATTCATCTGCTATTGCCCTACACTGTTACTGCCCATGATTTCATATCCAGCAAGCATTTAACTCCACTGTTTTATGTCATGTTTCTCTCTATCAGTTCACAGAATGAGAAGGACATGCAAAGATGTCTCAGCTTTGCTTTATTCTCTCACAGGATATCTTAAAAAGAGGAGAAGGTAAGCCTGTTCACTAGCTGACTAAATCCTTTCATAGAGAGGAGTACCTTGCCTTCCTACGGGAAGCCCACATGTCCTTCAAAATGACATTTTGTTGTGATCAGACCTTCAAAGACCTTCAAAGCAGGATGAAGGTAACAGGAAGAAAGTAGCACAAATTATAGTTTATGTATACTTTTTCTTTTCCTATTTGGTTCTACATCATGTATATACTGATTGCCTCTTGTACTTCTCCAATTTTGATACAATGAATTCTACATTACATTTGAAAAAGCAGAAAAATTAACACAGTATTTTTTTCCACAAAACAGTGATGTTACATGAAGTAAAAAATAGGTGACAAAAGTGTAGGGCACAACAGAGCTAATCACTCAAGAAAGCAAGATCTGAAGTGATAGGAGGCAACATTTGCAAAACTCAAGGTATAGAAATTTCTACAGGGCATGGATTCATTAATCAGAATCACATATATAAAATAAGCAATGGACAAGTTCTGATTTATAGAGATATTATTCTATTGAGAGTTTTAAGTGGACCATAAGCTATCTGAACTTCACTGCTGTGCTTTCTAACATCCCTGAAACCTCTTGTTATAGTCTATTATGTGTCTTTATTTTCCCTCATATTCTCACACACACAAATATACGAGTATGCAGGACCTGAATACTGAAAGGATGTAATTTATCACATTTCTAATTGTATCCCATTTAGAAGTATTTTATTTTTAGACATTATGTGAAAGAAAAAAATTTCAAAAAACCAATCATAAAATAGTCCACCAGACAACATATAACAGTTGTAGTAGGTTCTATGAAATTAGCTGACGGCTGAGAATAGGATTTTCCAAATCCTCTAAGCACCAGATATGAATAAATAGAGGAAAAGCTAAATTAACCTGCTTAATTCTAAGTACAGTAGAATACAAATTGCCAGAATTATGCAAAGTACACACACACGTGTGCATGCACACACACACTTCCCCCACACACACAGAGGCAAACGCACATTTTTTCCCCATTTCTGAACCTGGTACCTTGCTGTGTTGGGTTGCTTAGGAGACTCTGATCCAAAGTTATGCCAGCAGGATTATGTAAGCTCCCGACAGGTCTACCAAGGCTGGGTAAATCAAAAACAGAGGCCAGACAGAAATTTCTCTCTTGATTCTTCAAGTGTGGGAGCTGGATGCAAGGCTGACCACCTTCCTCTTTAGAAATATTACTGGCTAAGCCTTCACTTTGTCTCCATGACAATTTCCATCCCAGTTCCTTGGATTAGTGGATAGCGTCAAATGAATCTGTGCAACAAGCATCAGTCCAGTCCCATCTCAGCAAGGAGCTCAAACCTTTAAGTAGCTGCTGCCCCATGTTATGTATAAGATCCTGGCATGTACATACAATGCTGCATGCCGGAAAAATCAGCTCAAGTTATGAGGGAGATGGAAAATTACAGTATTGATATTCTCAGCATGAGTGGGTACAGATGGTCAGGAACAGATTGTATCAAATTGAAGAACAATAATAAAATCATGAACTACTGAGGTTCCCCTGCTGGAGGAAAACAGAGAAGTTGCACTGACTGTGAGTGACACCACATAAAGAGCCCTGTGAGACCGATGAGGAACCAATTAGTAGCAAAGCAGCAGGTACACAGTTCAAGTAGGTGAGGATGAAAACCCTCCAAATGCTAGCATGATACAAAACCACTTTCTAAAACATCTTACAGAACCTCTTTAGCAGTAGCATGCCTGCATTTACATGGCTGGGCAGAAATAGAAAAGTAGGAAGAATTAATTATGGACTGAACATGACTTGGGTATCTGGAATCTGTTCACACAGCAGCACCAATAAAGACATTATCCAACTTTGGTAACTAAATTATCTCTTGATGGCAAGAACATGTTCTTCTGCCCACAAAATCACATCAGACTGGTTGTAATGAAATATGGGCACAGTGTGGTTCTAACCTTTAGTAATTTTTATTTGTTCGTCTGAATGGGCATGTAAGTTTTAGGTGCCAACAGTGAGTGTGACACACATGCTGCCATTGTGGAAAATAAATTTAAATCAAATACTTGCAGAAGAAGTGAATAAGAAAATAGCCACTCAAGAACTAAGACTTTTCTGGTATTTTTCAATAAAAATAGGAGGGCTGGGTCACTGCAATGCTGTAGAGTAGCAGTGTCAGAGAGGGACCAGCAAAGCAGAACTTCCCAAATGCTCAGGACGAAGTTCCATTAAAATGGAAAAAGGGAAAAAATCTTTATGAAGAAAGGACAATCACATCAGCAGGCAGCAACAAGGGGGTTCCTGGTTTTAATAATAGCTATAATTAACTAACAAAAATCAAAGGAAGAAATACCATTACCATAAAAGAAACCCTATCCCAAACTGAAGAGGCTTCCACTTCATACTCAAACTATCAATCAAAAAATAATCTATTTGGCTAATTTAAATAAGACAATAACTGTGAGAAAATAATCTTGCATTAAGATGAAAATAGCTTAAAAGTGAAGAACTGAAAGGCATGGCACAGTGTAGGGTAAAATAGATCAGGTCTGCTCAAAGGCATCAGCAAAAAGGATCACAAAATGATGCTGTAAGTCTTGAACTGAGAACGAGCCAATGAATTCACTTTAGAAGAATGTAGAAAAAAAGCCTACAAAATTACCTGAAAGACAATTATAGTGACTGTAAGACTGACATAGCATCACAGTCCTCTCCAGAAAATCGTTCTACATACTTACACTGAATTGGATTTCCAATGTCACTGCATCTTCAGGTACTTTAAGAACAACAGATTACTTCTGGCAGCTGATCTTGTGCTGACCATATTCTCAGGTTGTGCACTGTCACTGAACAACCAATGCACAGCAGGACACATGGCACATACCAAACATACTAGGACTGTGTTGATTTTCAGAAAGTTTTCAAGAGGATCTCTGAATTTTTTTGGTGAAATTTCAATACACAGAAAGTGTTATGTTTTTCATTAAGACACCATAAGGACCAAGATCTCTAACCAGCTGTCTTGAAGTTAATACTGAATTTACTGTATTTTGGAGGTAACACATCTTCAAGACAGTGGAGTTCTGTGGGCAGGTCATGAACATGTAGGTCTGGACATTGCTGATGGTATCTGCTTCCTGGAGACATTGATAAAAAACATGCTGCTTAAGAACTGTCAGAACTGAATAAAATGTCCTGAAGTCAGAAAGTCAATAAAGAAAGGTGGTAAAAGCCAGTGTGACCTCAGATAATTGTATCGCTCCGTAAGATGGAAGTCTTAAGTATTATTACCTCACTAAAACATCAACTTTTGCATGATTTCAACTGTGAGCAAATGACCCGAGTGGAAAGCTTTGCTTTGCCATGGCCGGCCTCCAGCAAGGAAATCTAACGCCCTCCATGACAAGCTAGGAGTCTTTTGTAGCTATGCATTAAACATATCTGCAGGTCAGGAAGGAAAGGATGGAAAACTGCTGTTCAGCATTGGTATTCCCCTTGGCTACTCAGAGACACTTGCACAGAATAAAGCAGGCCCTGCGGCCTAAAACACCTGACCTTTGGCATCCCCAAAGACAAGAAAACCAGAGAGACATTTTCAGCAGAGTATTCACTAAAGAAGAAGTTTTGCAAGAAAATTTGGGAAATTGTTAAGGCATTGGCTTCTGATAGTATTTCTTCTAGGCAGTTGAAGTCTTATGCTTCTGGTGATATGAAAAGTAGGTTGAACTAAGACAGACAGGTAAAATGAGAATCTGACAGATTTGCAGCTTCTTCCTTCAGGTATCTCTCACTGAAATATTTAACTGGTTAGTTTAGCAATCTACTGCATACTATTTTAGCTTTTCCTATCTTATGAATAAAATCTTTGGTTACTAAACATTTTAACAAAAATAATTTTAATAGATTTTTTGAGAATTTAGCTCTGATCTGTTCTGCCATATTTTTTCCATGTCTGCTACTGTGACTGCATCCTTTAGTGTGACTATCCATTTAAATTTTGGCTTGGTCCAAAATTCACTATGACATTTCTTCAACATACAGGGCTCAGTGAAAATCTGCATTTAGGGCTGTTTGCACAAAAGACTCTCCACAGAATAAGGAACAAAACACAAAAAGGTATTTGTCTTTTGAAGCAAATTACTACACATTGTCCATAATTTAAATTGTCACTGAGCCAGATTTCTGGTTTTATTCCTTTATTGCTAGAGGAAAAAACCCTCTTCTGACTAAACCTTAGTTGCAAATCACATTTAGACACCCAATTACTGTATTAGGTTTATTCCACAGTTTGACATCAGTATCATAATCCAGTTACCTACCTCATGCTGCTCTAACTTGTGATAGTGAACATTTTCTGTTTGAGATATTGTACCGCAGCTACCGGACAGCCATAACTGATAGGATTATGTAAAAACAGCAGCTTTTCATGAATGTCCTAACATTTTCTGGTGTTAAATACTCACTTGAGAATGACGCAACTGCAAATATTGCCAGTGGTTTTGTTTGCCAAGGTTATATTTTGCCTTAAGTGATGCAAAAGAACACAGGCCCTATTCCTGAAATAGCTGGTCTATAAATATGATACCTTTAGATACCCAGCTGAGCCAATGATTCTTTTGCCTTCAGATTTAAATGCTGGATTATCCCATTTGTGAGAAAAAAAAAATAGGCATTTTAGATATTTCACCTTACATTCTTGTAGCATAAGAGGGATTGAATTTTTCTTTTCGTCTTTACTCAAACTGAGCAAGAAAACTGCTGACATGTTCCTTTCTTTTTGATCTGTGCCTTACAGCTCCCCCATCTCCTGCCACACCAAACCGTACCCCTCTGGCCAGTTTGCAATTTTATTCTGGTAATAATCTTTTGCCTTTGGCTCTCCTGGTTTCTCATCCTCCAAGCATTTTTGAGTCCAGGTTTCCTTTCCCGTAATACATCCCAAAGACTATGCACACCAGAGCGTAGGTTTGTAGGCATCTGCAAAGGATTAAAGCAGCCATAGGTCTTTAAAAGTTTAACAATCCTCATCTTTGCAGGGATTCAGGGTAATATTGCCCCAGATATTATATGGTAGAAATAACCTTAAGAAAGAAGTATTTACGTTTTCTGAATAGCAAAACCTAAGTCATACAGCCAAGTCAACTATGACCACAGAGAAAGCAAGAATTTCTGAGGTGCTATTTTGGGAAGCAAGGATGTGAAGAGAACAAAAACAGAAGAGAAGGAAAACCGTAATGCTGGAAAATTTGGAATCCTCAGATCAAAACAGTTTTACAAATAGGAAGAAGTGATTTCATCCTCAGGTACTGTTCAATCTCTACCCTAGATCTCAAAGTGCAGAAAAACAGCAAACAGCTGTTCTCACAGGACAGAGTGACAGGGAAATGAGTAATGACCGAATGCTGCTGCTGCTTAGCTACCCAGGGATGTTTGCCCCAGATAGCAAAAGCAGGAGCACCCAGACTAGGACTCTGCAGCTGTTGATAAGGCTTGGCTGTGTCACAAACAAGCGGACTTGTTTCATGCAGTTGTTTGATGCAATGGTCTCTCCTAGCAGGTGCAACAGATCCCCTACCCCTTTCTGCATCCCAGTGTCTACTTGTACCTTACACCATGACAGTTTTCATACACTGTTTTGTAAATTATTGACATTTTTCAGGTTGCTGAAAAAAATAGTCATATTCTACAATAAGGCTCTTAGAAAAAAAGCTACATCTTCAAATAATTCCACTCTGACTGAATACAAGTCAGAGGCTTGGATGTCAGTATTGTAATAAATACATGAACACAATATGTCTACGGAATCTATATTAAATCTGTGGGTTTCTATCATATTATGGTTTTTAATCACATTTTTACAATGACAGTCAAAATACCATCTCCATCCATTTATCTTCTTAATAATCAGCAATGTTCTTTTGTCTGCTGAAAGATCTTTGGTTTTGCCCACACAAGCCATGAAAGTAGAAAACATGATGCAACATGCTATAAGCTCCTGATCACTTCCATCTACCCACCATGCACACATTGTTTGCACCTGCTGAAAACTACTCCAGCCCTAGACAAAATGAAATCATTAGGTATGCTAACACTCATTAATATAAGACAAATTTAAAAACTCAAGATATTCCACTATGTATTCTAAAAACCTCAGAGATCACAGATCAAACTTTGAAGGCACTGGAAAACAGCAGCTCTGCCTTAAGTTAGTTTAACAGTAATTACTCATTGCCTTTGAAAATAAGTCCTTAAATTTGTTTTAAACCATGTATAGAGTACACGATCTTCATCTCAGAGGAAGTGTGTATTTTTTCATTTAATATAGCAAGCAATGACACTTTCAGCAGTTTTTAGTCAGTGGTATCTGAACTTTGAGTTTGTCCTAGAATTCTTCACATACCTTCTAAAGCCCCAGAAGTCCTAGGTGAGCACATCACAGTCTTTTCTTTCTTATGTCCCTTTTCTTCATCTTTTCATCTTTCTCTAGTTTAACACTGAGCTTGTTTCCTACAAACCATTATCCACAAAAATTTCTTTGTCCTCACTTACAAAACCTCATTCATCTCTCTTCAAACTTTTTTAGACATTCAGGTGCAGAAGGTATTCGCTTGTCACTGATTTTTCTCACATTAATCCTAATTGCCTCTGCGTGCAATTCTGTCCAAACCTAGACAGATAGACATAAGTTAACTAGTCATACTTCACATCACAATGCTAAGTATAAAAATAAACAAAGTTTTAACTAAAATATAAATGTCTGATGCATGAGATAAACATCTCCTGAAATAAGTATTTACCTCCACCAAGTACAGATCAGGTATGCAAAGCTGTTCCCTGGGCCTGCACTGTAGACATCTAAGGTTAAGCAAGATGAATTCTACTACCTCCACCGCATTCTTGGTCCAGTTGCTGGGAAAGTGCTGCAGAGATATTTTCATATAACAGAGCGTGTTACCTGACTAAAGGCTAAGCAATTAAAACAGAAAGCCACAGCGAGGATCAGAACAATCAGCAAAATCAAGTGCACAGACTCACCAATCTGAAAAACATGGAAGGGGAATTATACAGATGACTGCTCCTAGTGTGAAACCCACTAAGCAAGTGTAGGAAACTCCCTAGAAAACTGTGCAAACTGAGGGACCACCTAAAGGTTGTAAGACTTCAGAAGAGTAAGAATTTAGGGACTGTGTAAAACTTATTAGAGGATTATTTTTTTAGTGGATTGTAGCAATGTGCCAAACTTACTCTGCGATGTTTAAGGGAACCACCATAAGTATGTAAAGGGAGTGACTAAGGTAGACTGAAGAGGCATAGAAAAACCAAGGACAAAGAGGATAAAGGGGACCAGTCTCACGTAGACAGCTTGCCAATTACACTGCATTGCTGCAGTCCATCCCATATTACTATTGCACCCTATTTCTAACTAGTTTTTTGTGCGCATACCTGTCAAGGCTAGTAAACTTCAAGCAGGACTAGCCCACAAACAGGACAATAGGAGTACAATCTACTGGAGCAGGACCACGTGTCTGAGGGACATGAAGGTCCAGGGGCCTGCAAAGGGGAAACATGGGCTGGATGCCAGTCACTGCCTGGAGCATCTCACAGAGCCCCACACTGCAGCTGTGTGCACACCCACAGGCGAGGCTCAGCCCCGGAGAAGGAAGGGTGGAGATGGAAGAGGGTGGAGCACAATACCCAGCACAGCCCCTGTTTACACAGGTGCCAGAGCAGGCACTGCACTCTGCCCCCGTGGATTTGTGTGTTTATTGTTCATATTGTGTGTAAGGTGTGCACACAGGCATTGTTGTCTATTGTTATGAGCTTGATAGTACAGAATCACAACAGCCTGGGATCCTTTGGCTCTAGAGGGGAAAAAACAAAAAAAGCCCTGGTCCCAAAAGTCAGGGTTTTCCACTACCATGAGCAAAGTGAAGAAGGGCCAAATGGACGCTGGCAAAAAAAACCTCCTGTTGAAATTTTAGTTGGTCTATAAGGTTTATAGATTTCCACATGCCTAAGTGGCCACGTAGTTTGTTTAAAGTATCTGTAACATATGGAGAGTAAAGAAATTATTTTATTTAAGTATATGTTTCATGACATAGTCTGGCTATGATAAAACAGAAATAAAACATTGATGACACCATAGCTGCTATATCATGAAACAGCTAAAATTCACCAAGGCTACAGATACTGATTTAAGTATTTATGCAATAAAGAAATTACTTTTCTTTCAAACCACTCCTTAAGTATCTTCCCAAAGAAAGAACAGAAGTTAACTTTTTTTTAATCACCAGGTCTGTAGGCAATGCATTGGTTTAGAAAATAATCTATCATCTTCCTTTTTTCCTCAATCAGCAACACCAAAATTCTGAAGGAAAGCACTGCCAGTTTCCTTAGATTTTCAGTATTTTATGTGGTGCTAAGGATTTTATTCTGCATACACTTAGGTACACATACATGCCGATGCATGTATCCATAGTCTTTTTACATATAATCATTTTGAGAAATCTAGGTAACTCCATTAAGGTGATTAAGATGAGGTCTGATTACACCTCTCAAACCACCGAGGGGAAAAAATAATAAAAATTCCTGCCAAATAAAAAATTATTAAGGCCTCCAGCTCCTTTATTTTAATTTCTAAACCATTTCAGTAATGGCCTGTAACAGACTTAAATGAGCACTTCTTGCAAGCACAGCTACCACATGGCAACTACTACATTTAAATAAATTTGAAAACCCCTACTCTGAGAATTGTGGCATTATGTACTTTTGGTGGATGACCACAAAAAGTGTCAGAGACAAACTGTGAGGGTTTCAAAAGGGATAAATCAACAGTGTACAAATCCATGGCCAGGGATCCTCTGAACTGATGGACTGCAACTGCCACCTGCAAAATTCCAAATGACTCATTTCCAACCAGAAAGCCCCAGCTCAGACCTACACTGGTTTTACAACGTGCATGTTTCTAGGAGTCACAGCAAGATTTGACTTTGGAGAATAGACTTTTTTCTGGAATGCTATGAGAATGCCCCACTTGATGCCAAGACCTATCTCTGTGTAAAACTATACCCAATGATTTTGGAAAAGGAATTCATAACTGAATGCATAGAGTCCAAATATTCCCCTAACTTTAAAATTCCTTTTTTCAGCATAGTTACAATCTTTCTAGGAATTTTTAGCCAACCCTGATCCTTTGAGTTGGACCACTCAGGTCCTCTCTGAAAGCAACAGTGCCCAAAGATCTTGGAACATGAGGAGAGCCTTTGGACATGGCTCATACTAATTGCTCCACACCAATACCACACCATAACCCAACCAACTTCAGAACTGAAAGCTCTCCTTACATTCAGAGTTCTGCACCAAAGCTAGTAAATTCCAAGCAGCAGGGCTTGTTCACACCAGAGGTTATCATGACTCAACAAATCAATAATCTACAACTTCAACTCAAGCTAAACTGACAAGGCTGAAAATTTTTAATCACATTTCAGGAGATTAGTCTGGTTTTGCAAATTGTGCAAGACTTGGCTACAGCTGTGTCACAAGTCACTTTGGACTGCATATTCTCCCTCAATTTTTTCAGTACTTCAGGAAGAAAATAAACTGTATTTGGCACAGAGTGCACTGTATTAGTACAACAGGCACACAGCCAGCATCAGCCTATTCCCTAATCTGTTCCACTTCTTCTCATCACCTTACTTATAGCTCTTCAGATCTGCTTCTCTCCCTGCATCACCCCATAAGGTAAGTGATCCAGAGAGTACAAGAGACATTATGGCCTCTTATCACCAAAGAGCCATAATTTTGCCATGATGATTCAGGAATCTTGCCTGAACAGTACTGCAAGAGACAAGGAGTAAGAACCAGAAATGCATATGGATTAGTATCAGTAGATACTTTATACAGGATACTATATGAAGGCAAGTGCTCAAAGTGCTCAATTTCCAGATTAAAAAAGAAATTTGAGTATTAAGTTTACGCTAATTGAGTTCATAATTTTTTTTTGTGCATAAGCTCAGGGAAATGGGAGTGTCATTACAGACTGTAGTGCTAAGGCTTTAAAAGATCTTTTTGTACAGATGATGTTAAGCAACATAAGGGTTATTACATATCTCATATCTCTCTTCAGTCTAGACAGCCTAGTTCAATTCCAGCACAGTTTTTTGATCACCTTGCTATCTTCAGTAAAAGGCTGTTTAGACCACTGGAAGAGAAGCAGGTCATTTCCCAGGCAAACTGTAAAGGAACTTTGGGCTACATATACCTTGAAAAGTGTGAAACTTCTATTTTTCTTCTACAAACTTAAAGTAGAAAGCTTATAATAAATCTCATCTAAAGGAGTTTCTGTGGTTTATACAATTTATGTCATTTTTCACTCAGATTTTTTAAGTTTTAAAGAGAAAAAATTATTCAACTATGTAATTATCAATATTAGCAACTTAACAGTCTGAAGTTTGGTCAAATTATGTAACAGTCAAGAAGCCAGAGCAAAATTACAAATATGTTTACAGATGTCTGAAAATCCTGATGAATTTCTTTCTGGATAAAAGAAAAATAATATATTGTGCTGTAAGAAGTATAATGCAAGATATTTGGAATAATCAGTTGGAATAATCAAAATCTAGTCCATTGCTTAAGGTCACTTGTTTACTTTATTAAATTTGTTTAAATAAAAATTAAAACCAAAAAGACAGCGTAAAGACAACCATTTTTGTAACTCTGTATGAAGCAGGTTTTTTTGCTTTGACAAATATTAACATATTTCATCCTTTTTTTTGTAGTAACAGCGCCAAGGAATAGAACTGGAATTACAGATACCCTCCACCAAGTTATCTGCTTGTATCAAAAGGGTCAAATTCCACTGCAATACGCAGTGTTGGGCCAGGAATGTCAGACAAATGGCAATAAAAGATTACAGGGGAAATTCTCGTAACTACTCAAAGCAGACAATGACTTGAGAAGTGGGAGAATACACAACCTTGGAAGAAAAGTCATGTTTCTGGAACCATATGCTGCCTTACCAATGTCCATCAAATTTTGTACAGTGTATTCTTTCAATAGTGACATTTTTCTTTCATTGTGACATTTTGTACATGTGAAAACACTTATTTCACTACTGCCACAATATGCTTCTTCCTCTCTGGCACAAATGGCACAGATCCTGGCTTGCTGTGCTTACGACGATTCATTTCCCTAGAAACAAAAAAACAGAAAAATGAAAGTCAGTAGTCAGCACAAATGTTTAAGAAGTACTAGCTTCCTTCTCAAGCTACTAATGGAGTCATCCTACACAGAAAACCAAAAAAGTTAAGAATTTCTCTGCTTCTATTAATCAAAAGCCATGTACTCCTTTGGGAAGAAGGACCATCCCTCTTAAAGGTAACTTTAAAGCTGGATAATTTAGAAAGCTTTCAAATGGAGCCTTTCCTTGGAAGCTCAGCTTGGTTTTCATGTCAACAGGATCAGCTGTGCAAGTCTGTAGAGTTTTTTAGCTAATAAAGATGACTAGGATCTACCACTTTACTCTTAATTCAATGGCACAGCAAAGTATGCCACCTCCTGCTCCTAGAAGTTCCAATATGGCAATGATCCAGGTGGCATAAAACATTCATCCTGGAATCTGGCATTATCAAAAAAACCAAAAACCACGAAACCACAAAAAACCAAACAAAACCAAAAAAAACCAGCACACACCCCAAACAGCCCATCCTATTTCCAGGGCAATGGGGCATGATGTCATGCTTAACCAAGCACTGTGGCTCTTTCCAGCATGGTATCTGTTGCCATGTCCTCACTGTACTTTTGGGAAGCAGCCAGTCCTCACTGACACTGGCGCTTGTCTGCATTTTCCTCAGAATCAATCCAGCAGCTCATGATCATTCATTCAGATGTCAGAAGGAGCTCTATCACTCCTGTACGCTGCTGCTCCAGCAGCACTGCAGGGATGCATTTTATTACGAGGAAGAGAAAGCAAAGCCGTAAGAGCAGAAGAGGAACACGTACTTCCGACGCCGAGCCTCCCTCATGATCCGCTGCTCCTTGATTTGGCAATAAATACTCTTGGGCAAGTGTCGGTGCTGAGCTATGCGCCGGATCTGAGGGTGAAACTGGAACTTCTCCTTCAGCTTCTGATTGTAATTCATAGCTGCCTTCTCTCGGGGTGCAAGCTACAGGGAAAACAACACAGACAAGCATGTTATGAAAGAACAGGGATTCAACTGTCAATCTTCTCTACAAAACAAAACTTTAACTTGTCATTCAAATGGCTTCCTTCCAGCAAATTCCTTCAGAATAAGGGTAGGTAAGTATTAAAAACCTAAAATGCCAACAATACCCCAATGCTCAAACACGAAACTTTCTCAACATTTTAAAGTTGAGTGAAGTAACCAAATTTAATTCTCGAGAATCAGATTTTAATGTGCTGCAGAGAAACAAAAGAAAACATAAATAGCCAACATTAAACACTCTTTGATTAGTCTTTCCTAACCTCTGGTGATGATCAACTTTCCACGTAAAACAAAGACTTCCAGGCATTTAATCACCAGCCAGTGTAACTACAAATGCTGTAGAGGAACTGTCTTCACCAAGAGCTTTACAGACAGCTCTTCACGTGGCCCAAATCTTACCCAGCACCTTGAACCCTTGGGAAGCACAATGCACATACCAGATTTCAAGTATTATCTTGACTATATGGCACACAGGGAGTTCCAACTTTCATCAAGCAGCTAAAAAAGTCTTAGTATCATAAACACATGAAATACAGGTGAGCTGGTATTGCCACAAGACTAATTTTTAATTCAGGTTTAAAATTCTGTCCGAGCCACCATTAACAACATTGAAAATAAGAAACACCTTCTCCTGACAGCCAACCTACAGAAGATTTTTTTTCAATTAGGCTTTTTTCCTTTGGTCCTAATGTTTATTTATCAAAAGGAAAAAACCCTGTTTGCTGTGGTTTTGTTTAAAGCATGCATTGCTTCATGAGTAATAGCAATCTCTGTGTATTTTGTATTTGCTTGTATCTTTGGGTATTTCAGCTGCATTTCAGTCTAGTGATCTTTCATATAAACATAAAATCTGTTAATATTAAATATGGGATGATGATAATCCCATCCTCTTTTTCCTACCCTGCTGCCCAAACTCTGTAACTCCAGTATTTCAGACATCTTAAAACCCTTCGTATTTTCAATTAAACCATAGCACCAGTCTTTTGCCACTCCATGTTTATGTCATATACTATTCTCTCCACCTAAAATATTAAAAGTAAAGCAATTGTTCAGGGAAATTCTATTTATTCAAATGACTCAATGTCACTAATTTCTCACTTTCAAGAAAAGACAGAAACTGATGCTAACCAAAAAAAAAGTAACAAAACCAACAACTTTGTTACACATACAGCAGGAAATTCCACTTACAATATAAAAAAACATGTGTTTTCCCCCCTTTAAATCAGCAATTGGCTATTTATTCTCCACTCTGAAGATCATTTTTTTATGTGACTTCTGGTAGAACTTTTAATGAATTCTATTAATGAATATCACACTCGTACGATTTTGGTCCAGAATACCACAAATAGTCTGAAAACAACTATTGATAAAACATACCACAAAGGAGCTTCTGATTTGGGACAATAAAGAAACCAGGTACCAGACAGAGAGCTGCTCATGGCTCAAGAAATTCTTATTCAGACATCAGAGATACATGATGCTCTTTACCTGCTCTCCGCACCCTCTTGTTCATAAAACCCAAATCCTTCTGCTTTACTTACATCCATTGTGGCCTCTGAAATCGAGTAAATTTTACAGTCTTAGCCCATTAAAGCTACCCTCCCCCTTTTACTGAAATTCCTTCTTGTGAGCCAGCCTGTGAATAGCTGGTTCACTCTCAATAAATCCCAGGTGTTCCCACTCTGCAGAAAACTGCCAACACAATCCAAATTAAAGAGCTTTATTTTAATTAAATGCAATGATTTCCCTTTAATTTTAGAAGAGCAAATTGCTGCCGATTTAGTATAACCTTGATGATTCTACAGACAAGAGGTGAATCTGTAAATTAAAGATACATCCAGGACATCTTATTTAAAAAATTAATATAGATTAAGAGGTGGTGGAGCCTGACTCCCTTTTTATGGGTAATGTGGTATAGAGAAAGGCACACAGCTGGTGACTTTCCATCCAACTACTGGATGCCAGCGGCCAATACACCCGGCTGTGCTAAGTGCACCCTCATCCACACAATGGTAAAAGAAAATTCTGCAGTAATGACAAGTTTCCTTTATGAGAGACAGCAGATAGCTAAGAAAGCACACTGCAATAATGCACTGAATTCCAACTCTCTCTCGCAAGTCATTTTACAAAGGTCAGTGTGAACAGCTGAAGAGAGCAGCATTACTTCCCATTCTGTTCTGGACTGGAGAAGATGCACAACATAACTTGCAGCATTAGAGATTTCATTATTGGGACTAGAACACTCTCCAATTTAATATATAAAATAAATTAGGATTTACGTGACATGAGAAGGGGAAGACATGCTTAAAGGTGACATAAGACTATTTTTTCATATGTTCCAAAAGTGAATGTGCAATTTCTTTCCTACATGAGGAAAACGATGCTTATGTGGCAGAAACATCGCTGATTTGTGTCACTACCACAGAAGGACTTCACAGCAAATACTTAGGGTGACAAAAGGGGTAAAATAACCCTTTAAATGCAACCAAGTTGCCAGCAAATGCCTCCTCAAGTAAACTGCCCATGCCTCTTCTCCTCCCTCCTGATGACACAGACTGCTTATTTTTCCATCTAAGCAGAAGGAAAGTAAGCATTTTTGCAGAGCCCTGATTAAAAGCTAAAACCACCCTTAAAAAAAATTCTCCTCTTCAAGAAGGCTGTATTTAAAACTCCACACTATTAAGACTCCTGTAATTCAGCATGGTAATATGAAATGAATGTTTATCTGTCCTCTTCAGGTTGCCCTTCTAGGTTAGGGCAGGCAAGAGCACAGATGCAATATATTTTTAGAATCCAGATATATCCCAGCAGTTTTCTACACCCTAGCTTGTATTTATTTATTTTTCTATTGCTCTGCTGAAAGCACCTTTCTAGATTTAATGGCATGAAGTTCATTATTCATTCTTTCCTGGACCAAAAATTTTGATCGCTTTACATTCAAACGGATGACAGAAACAAAAAACAGAATGGTAATGTAAGGCAATGTAGATGCTAAGAGCATAAAATCATAGCTACAGGGCTGAAGTTACAGGTGCACTGAATCACAAGCCCAAAATCACTATGAAAAGAATGCCACATCCCACACTGTCTGGTACTGCTTGTTATCAGCATTATCTCAGAAAATGGAACCACATACTAGAAATAGATTGAAAGGATAAACAATGGTTTAATACAGTTTTGACGTGCTCCTGCTAACGCACTTTGCTAGATCAAAACCAAGATTTCTAACTGGACTTTCTCCTATCTCTACCAGTCCATACTCAAAAACTGGTAATTCTGCATCTTTTAAGAAAGCAGTAAACCTATTATTTACTTAAAAGTGGTTTTTAAGAAAGCAGTAAATCCATTATGCTCTACTACTGTTCACTCACTCGTCAGTAGTTTTACTAAAATCCTAAGCATCCTAACCCACTGCTCTAATTCATAAAAGTAACAGAGCCAAAATTTTGCAGCTGTTACTCACAGAAATAAAGTAATGTTACTAAGAATTCACACTCTAAGAAGTGACGGTATAGTTTCTTTTTTAATGTGGCAGTAGACTAAAGAGCAATGCAGCTTTTACAAGTTTTACTGATGGTTCATTACTTTCAGTACAATTTTAAAAAGCTTAGTCTATCCCCTTCTTTCTATTAATTACATTAACTGTACTCTGTTACTGCTGCTTTTTCAGCCTTTCCACTCAGATGAAACACTATTTTCTTCCTCAAAAGTCAAAATTGTTTACCTTTTCATAAATCCCAAACTTCTTCAAAAGCACAGTGTCTTAAAGTGAGCATAAGCATCAAACATACTTAACAAGTCACATTTTATGTATCTGAACAATCTAGAGTTTCTCAAGTCTTAATTGAGTCTTTTGCTTCTGGGCATGCAGAGATAGATGTTTACTGCTTTAAAAATTACACCTGTTATGTCCTATTTAATAACACATTTTGATCAATTAATGAAATTTTATTAGAAACTAAATCCGGAAAATTATTTTAAAGCAACCTCTGCAGTAGCTCCAGAGAGATTTGGGTTTTGTTACCCCTACATAAAACCTGTGCAGTCTTAATTGTCAGTGGAATAGAGACACAAGATGCCTCTGGCTCCTCCAGAGACTTTTCTTCTTTCTTTCATGTTTCACTGATTTTGAATAATGAGTGCAGTGCCAAATACATTAAAACCCAAAAGAAACATGCATGTCAGAACTGATGACTGCTCGGGTAGCTACAGTTCAGAAAGTACAACTTTCCAACTGGATAAATGTTCACCAGCTACAACATGAGTACTGTATATTCACTATAACTTCCCTGGAACCCAGCAATGCAAAAAAACAACTAAGTACTCGCCAGAGGAAATAAAAATGTTTGACTACTGTTTTTCTTTCTCTTTCAGGATGTTGGTTTCTATCCACTCCCTGCACAAAAATATCCATCTTAAAATACAATGTATTGCAAGATTTTAGCATTATAACAGAAATACAGTGACCTTTGGATGAGTCATTCAGTCAAATCTTCTCAGCAAAGAAAAACAGCAGACCAAGCAACTAAGCATTTAAGACATAGTTTGACACTTCTGACAGAATTACTGAATGTTCAGCTTTGAATATTCAGAACACTCAAAAAATAGCCACAGACTGTGGAAGAAC
Organism: Vireo altiloquus; assembly: GCA_013396875.1. Lineage (NCBI taxonomy): Eukaryota > Metazoa > Chordata > Aves > Passeriformes > Vireonidae > Vireo > Vireo altiloquus. The sequence continues at coordinate 759,180 of VZRF01000545.1, forward strand.
TGGACATTTATAAAATGAGCAAGCATATGCCTGTGAAGATAAGGACACCAATACTCTAAAAAAGAAGCAGATACTAAAGAAAATCAGTGGAACCTGCTAAATAGCCAATAACAGTTGCAGTGTTAAGAATCACAGGAACTACCAGGCTGGATCAAACAGGGATTGGCACACTTACCTCAATGCAAGTAACATTTCCATGATATATCCAAGAGCATGATAAGCCAAGAAGACACCTGAGTCCTATTAGCTACAATTACTCTCCAAACATGTGAAAATTGAAATGTCATAGTGCTTCTGAAAAAACTTTTACCAACTATAGCCACTTCAGGCACAAAAAAATTCTGTGTCTTGCTAAATTCATGGCTTCAACAAAACCATGCTTGAACACATTTCCACATAAGTTACAGGGATGTGAAACAGTCTTTTCTCATTATAATGTAATTCTTCACAAGTTCATCACTGTCCTGTGAAGTGAGAGCAATTTTTCTATGTAATACACTATGTCCCTCTTAAGTTCTTCCTGTATTTCTAAGTATTTTTGCTGTCTTAAGATGTCTTTTGATGTTGCGAGGTTGTTTTTTTTTAAGATAGGAAGATAAACTCTGCATTCTAAATTATGGGAGAACTTTCACTTCTGAGAGTAAAAAAAAAAAACATCAAAATCCACCCCAAAATAAATCCCCCCAAAAATAACTCAAAAAACACGTGAAAAAAAATCTAATAATAAACCACATGTCACTTGAACTGTATCATAGAGTTATTGATTTGGTTCTCTTGAGAGCCAACAGCCAAAGCGCTCTGACAGAAAAACACACCCTTACACATGTTACAAAAGCTTTACTAGAACCATCCCACAAGAGCAGAACTGAATCACAGGCACAGCCTCCAAGGGGCACAGCAAGCAACAACACAAAGGAAAACAACAAAGGCTGTTTTGTCTAGGATTCGAGGCAGGCCAAGGAACACAAGAGTACTAATGTGCACACCATATCCAATACCCAGTAGTCACAACTAGTAGAGCCTTTTTTTAGAACCATCCATGGCCAGTTTTCACCGATGCAAATACTACAGAAAACAGCAGAATGTCACTTATCCGTTTACATTCTGAACACTTCGACAATAGCCAAGCTGTCCTTTTGGTATGCAAAATGTCTGCAATGCAGGAGTAGCTGTGTTTGCCTATTACTTCCCAGAGTCAATTATCCTTACTCTTTCATAAGAAAATGAGCCACTGTCACCTGGTAGTCAATACAGTGAACTTTTTGTTCACATCTGAAAATATTAGGAACCCTTCTACATGGAAGTGGTATTTGTGACATTCTTTTTACCCACTTGTCCTTCACACAAAGGGCTCAGAGTAAAGATGAACGTCAAAAATACCAGACAATTCTGTTACAGAACAGCATCTTAGAGAGAAACATCATGATCTCTCCCTAAAAATATAGTGAGCAAACGGAGAAAGTCTCAGTTAATATCATAAAATCAGGTGAAAAGGATGTTGCCATGAGCATATGGATATAACAGAAGGAAAACAGATAGTATTTCTATCCAACACTACACTATCTAAACAAATTCAACACAAAAGTTAAATACAAAAGTAAAGTCTCTAATGAGCTTTGTGTAATCCCTAAAATTAGCAACTATGGAACTGATATTTAAGTGTTTGACCAAAGCACCACATGGGAAAATCTCAAGAATCAAAGCAGAAGGAAAAAAAAAAAAAAGCATTCTCAAAAAAAGACATATTCTTTAAAAAATTAAAATTTAAAAGATTCAACCTAAACAGTAGTCTGTAATCACAATTACTGCAGAGACCACAAAGTTGTGGTTTTTTTATCTATTGCTCTTTAGCAAAAAATAGAAAAATAACAGGACTTCCCAATACCTATGGTAGGCCATGGCTAAAGATATGCATACATTTTATTTTAGCTGTGCTGCTCCATATCCAGTGCTTCACAGTGCACAGGAGCCCATGAATTATCCTGTTTCCAGTGTAGCCCTAAGAACTCCTACCACTCCCTCCACCTGCTACCTCTCCCAGCTCTGCTTCACTTCCCTCCTACAGATAGCTAAAGCTGATGGAGCTTCAGGTAATCACAAGCGGTCCTAGACTTGCATAAATATGGAACAGATCCATCATGTCAGCTGTACCACATTCTTCCCTGAGTCACAGCTTCCCTTTCCTCTCCCCGCAACCTTTCACAAGATCAAGCAGAAATTCCCCCAGACATTATCTGATGATGGGCTCAGAAAAGGAAGTGTAAGCGCCTCCAAATAAAGTTACATAAAGGGATTACTCCCAGCAGACAAAGTGCCAAATTCATTCTCCAAAGTCAAAGAAGACTTTGATACAACTGTGCAGATGAATCTATGCAACTGGTAACTGAAAAGGAACATTTGGGCTTTGGCTGTACACAAACATTTGAACAAGTGTAACTGAATATCTAATGAGGCTGGTGATTGTTCACAAGGAACACCTCGACCAAACAGAGTTACTTTGAATTAAGTGGACTTCAGATACCACACTAGTTTGTCCACTCGGTATCTGAGAGTTATACAGGCTAATGACAATCTCAGTGTCAAGCTACACATCAGTGCCAACAGTCTTATTTTACAATACATTTGCTTATCACAGCATGTTTTTTAAACCTTTTATACTTTTTTTTAAAACAAACAAACTGAATGAATGAACATGAACTAATCACATACCAGTCAAAATCTTTAAAAGTAGTAACTCTAAATGTCAATAGAATTAATTAAGTATGGATAAACAGAATTCATTACCTTTTTTCCAGTGGTAAGGGATGGATTCTAACCATTAGCATACAGGTAAAAAATCTAGTTCATATAGAACTGATGATTACTGTTAACATTAAACAAGCACAAAAAAATATCTTGTGTAGCAATAACAAAGCATGTCATTTCTTTATTATTATAAGCTGCAGCAAGTGCAATGAGCTATATTGCACATCAGTCTGCAAATTAAACACAAATGTCAAACATTTTACAGCTTCCCTTTAGAAACACGTTTTTAAAAGTTGAAGAGGCTAACTGGTTGTAATAACAAAGAAAAACCCCAAACATCTCGTGATAACCAAATGCAAAATGTAACTCTTACCACTCCCAGTTTTTCAGAAGCATTAGCTTTCCACAGGCGAATATTCATCTCATCTGAGCCACACAGAATGTATTTGTTATCTGAAGTCCATTTTACAGTGATGACATGCTGCATTCGTTTGGTATGATAAACCTCCCTAAAGCAAAGAGAAACATTTTTAAATTATCTATCATCACTTTTCTCACCATTACCTTTCAAATAGCAGAAAGCATTCTGTTCAAGGCAATTTTTTTTTTTATTTTTTCTTGCTGTTGTTTTTTTAAAAATCTGACTTTTTAAAACACTGTGCTGATCTTATCTTTCTATAGAGATACAAATGAAGTGTAATAGACTGATAAAGGACCACCTAGGATAAGGTGCTTTTTAAATAAGTGCTTTCATAGAAATGATAGTAACACATTAAATAATAACACTTTGTGCAAAACATGCCAAAGGTACACAGTACGAAATGCATACTGTTCCTGAAATAATTCTGATTATTATGCTTTTACACTGGGAGTATTATAGAATGGGAGTGCAGAAAAATAGGTGCCAAAGAATCTGACACCACTATAACAAATAAAAAGAACAGCAAAGAAACACCTCCCAGCTGTCCATTTATGTTACGGCAATGGATTTGCTACTCTCCATTCTGATTTCCCTCCTTTACCCAGAAATGGACTCCATTTCTTTTTTAATTTCTGCTTATCAGAAAGCTGAACAAGTGCTGTTGAAAAATGTTTTTGCATGCTACATTTAAACCAATATTTAAGTTAAACTCTTGTCTAATTTTCATTAAGTATGTATCTAACAAATTTATCCTTTTATTTCTGCTATAAAAATAAAGGACTCAATACACTTTTCCAGGAATTTTAGCTATTTATTAGCATTCCAAAAGGAAGGAAAAAGTAAGGCCTATTTATTGTCCACCAATAGCCACTTCTTTGATGCATGAGTCATGCACTACAGCTTATTCTCTATCTTCCACTCATTTATTTTTGCAAGGAAAATCCAAGTAATAATGTAAAAGAAACATGAAAATAACATCTGTTCAAATGTTGTGGAGAAACTAGACTGGGGCTGAGCTAAAGTGGTTGTGAGAAAAAGAAAAGTAACCAATATATCAGAATAAATAAGCTATAATAAGCTTCAACACCTCTTGTAATTCACCAGCAAGAAATACTCTACAAGAACAACTACGTGGAAGAGTTAGCACAAGTACCATCAGAAAACACTAATAATCACATCAGCTTTTCATTGTTTAATAGCATGTGTGTACATCTGCACTTTCACAAGAATTTCTATGTTTACTTTCCCTCTACTACATGACTCAACAACAAAAGCTTTTCTTTACCCACCTTTGGGGAACTTTTCCTTTCAATACTTTTAATTTGCAGCCTTTACCTATCCCATGGCTGACATCACAAGGTATTAAATATAATTTTTCAGGGACAGGAAAAACAGAAAACATGGCCAAATAACCTGGATCTGTCATTTAAAAGTTTGCACAGAAATACAGTTCTGTTTACTAAGCATTTACTAAATTTAATCAACTTCATAGTAACTCTTATTTCTTAGGGCTTAACAATTTCATTATTTAAATTTTCATTTATAAATAAAACAGAAATCAACTGAAGTTAGGAGTTTTTCAGATTGGCAGGACATCAGAAGTCAAAACTACAGTAGCATCAGGATCCTTACTCACAGATATTCTTAACTGCCCTCTCAGTTTTCCAAGTAGGATCAGATCTTCTATTTAGAGACTTTTCTCCATTCCATGAGATTAATATGAACTGTGCAATTCTAAAGAAGCCTAGCTTCTAAAGAATTTTAAGTGTACCAGAAGACTCTAATCAGCTTACATGAGGCAAAATTTTTCATTTGTAAGGCTTCTCCTCACTAGATTTATGGCTACTACACAAATGGGAAAGAAGTGGGGACAAAGAGAAAAATCCCTTCCACAGACCTTGGCAACAATCTACTAAAATGTGAAATAAAGCCTTTTACTGTTGCATTTTGAAAACTCCAAACTTCTCCTCAATGATGTGTGTTAACTTTGCATACCACCACTTTTGTGACCCTTATTAACTCATACAAAAAAGCTGCTAACCATATTGTTTAATAATGCAACTATTAGAAAAAAAAACAAAAACAAACCTACAAAGGAACTGCACAAAGGAACCTAATCACATTTAAAGTATTATTGCAAGACAAAAAGAAAACAAAAACTATCCATAGATTAGATATAGAGGAAATGTAAACAGCCCCTCCCACTTTTTAATGCAGTACAGGAGCAAAAACAGTTACACAGCATGCATAATTTCATCAATCAATAATAAAAATGTACTCCCACACCAACCAATATTTCAACATTTTCACCCTCAAACCACCTAGAATTTGACTTAGTAGCAATTTTCTAGGGGGACAAGGTTGGAAAGAGGAAGTCAAGGAGAAGCAAAATAAAGTTAAGAATAAAGAAAAAGGAGGAAGAACTGACAAGAAAGAATAATGAAGGCAGGTTTATGAAGATCAAATGATACCACAAAGATCAGATAACTTGCTTCAGTTTTCATCAAACTGAAAGGAAAATAAAAAGTAATGGAGACACAGTAGATTCAATCTGAACTCCAGCAAAATATTTAATATACTGACTTATGAAACCTCACATGAAAAACTAAATCCAAGTGAATTGCATTCAAAGCACTGTATTACAAATCAAAAACCAGGTTAACCAAATATGAACAAAAGGTAGTAAGTGCACTCAAACAGATCTCAAAAGGATCCCAAACTGATCCTCAGGAATTCACACAGCAATCAATTTTACATAATGTCTTTAGCAATCATCCATACAGGATGAAGACAACCCGTAGGAAATCAAATGCCAAAATGTTGCAATACACTGCAAACTTAAGTGGTGACAGAAACAGAATAAAGCAACCTAAAACCATTAAAGATGCATAGAGAGGGAGATCAAATGAGATTCACCCTGGTAAAATATGAATTACTCAAGCACAATAATCCACTCTAATTTTAATTCCATATTGTGGAAGTACGCTGCTTGTTAAGTAGTTGTACTCTTGATCCACACCCCAGAATTATGCCAACTACACAGACTGTCAGCTTCAAGCTACCGACAGAATAAGATCAAAACACTCACAGGAAGTGAATGCCCCAAGGAAGGTGTTAATGAATGAATTAGTAATTTTGAGGATTTGAGAGGAAGTTACTGGAATGAATGACAGCAAGAGAGAAAGGTGTAAAACTACTCACCTGCTGTGACCTTTGTCTACAGGAAAAATGCGGATGGACTTATCAAAGCTGGCAGACACAAATTCTTTCCCAGTGGGTGAATAATCCACATCAAGAACAGCAGATACATGATCCATATGCACCATCACAGGTGATTCAAGGAAGCGCATATCAAAAGTATACAAGCTTTAAAATAAACACATCAATAGCTTAATATCATAACTAGTCCTAAGTAAACAGTGCATTTTACAGAAACCACACTTGAGGACAGACCCATATTGCAGAGGGAACTCCTTAAAACAGCTCATAATACATGAAAAGAAAGGAAACTGCATTGTTTAGGATTTGAAAGGAGTTTGTTAACCAGAGGGCTTAGTTATTGGATCAGACCTAGGTTTCTTGCTCACTATCAAAGGACAGACAGGCTCCACTATTCTCTCATCTGCTCATGGGGCACTGACTCCAAGCATCACACTCCTATACTCCATCTTCAGATGTGAAGTATGCACCTTGAACTTGTAAAATCTCTGAATTGAATCTCTACTGTAATGATCTCTGAAACATTACAGCAAGCCCATCAATTCTGAAAGGTTTCTAAAAATTCCATATTGTGAACCCCTAGTAATTCAGAGTCTACTGTAAAGTTCCATTTGGTTGGCACCCTGTATTACTGCCTAATTATCTTAGGCCAGACAAGTGAAAGGAAAGCTTGGTGTAGCAAGTGTAGGAGTGCAGGAAAAGCTTGGTCCCCACACACGGAGATGCTAGTTCAGCAGAGCACACTATCTACAGAAAGCATTAACTTAAACACCCAGCTGCTGGACCACAGCTGGATTGCTCTTAAGGACTTCAAAGCTCAGATAAAGTCTACTTCTATTCCCTTTGAACAGAGAAGCTAAGTGGCACAAGCTAGGCATAATCACTGTGTAGATCAGTAAATAAGCATATGTGCTTTACAGACAATGCATTTATTGAAACCTGCTTAAGACATACTATTTAGTAGAACTTTTATGCTAAAAAAATTTAATTCACCAGGTTTCTCACCCTCCTTTCTGCAGATGAATGCATAAGTGAAATTAAATAATTCTTACTGAATACTATAATGGTGATTATTGCTTTTTCATTCTACATTCCCCAAGAGAAAGTATGCAGCATCTTATTCAAAACTGCTGCTCCATATAATCAGCAAATACTTGCATATGCATTGTTGATATATGCACTTGCCTTTGCATACTAAATGCTTAAGGCTGTAAGAGGACAGTTGCCCCTGACAGCAACAGCTGTATGTTTTCGTTTAGTAAGACGAAGAAAAAAAAATTTAAAAACCCCAGACAAACCAAAAAGCAAATTCATAAACAAAACCCCCAAACTTATAAACAAGCAGATTAGGTTGTCTAATAGTTTTACCATAACATAACATAAATACAAGAAAAACAGCATATTGAATATAACACCCCTTTCAAGGTCTGAGCCAGATTCCATTTCCTTAGAAAAACAGCCTTAAGATAAGTAATAAAATTCTTATGTTCTAGAAGAAAACATTGATCTATTGTTAGATCACTGACTTCCTGGAAAAACGGATATGGAACACATTTGCAATGGCCTAGTTTTGAAGAGACAGCTTTTTCAATATCAGATTAGCTGTTCACATGAATAGTATTGTTCAAAAGTAAAAAATTGCTCCAAGACATTGAAAGGATAAGTACTGCAGTCTCCAGAACTGTCTCACAAAAGATTAATCTGGCTTTTTTAAAAGAAATGTTCTCATCAAAATAGCTGATCAGTACAATGTATCAAGCTTCCTAAGAGCTGGCAAGAAAATAAACACTTATATTGCCTCAGACTAGACCAACAGTACTTATTTTTCAGGTTCCATTTCAAGTCATACTTGCATTGGTTCAGATGCATGTATTCCAAGTTACACTGCTTTTTACCCCCCAAGTATTGAGACACACAGAAAGAGGTAGTCTACTGTCAATTCATATTTCTTAAAATCAATATGCCTATAATTCTCTAGGTTATTAAGCAATTCAAATTTAGAGTTTGAGCAGTGTTTTAAAAATATATTTTAGCATGATCATAAATCATCAAGATACAGATTAAGAATATAACATGTCCAGGATTACCAAAAACCAAGGTTACACTTACTTGTAATCTTCATTTGCTGCAGTAAAAATGAAAGCTTCCATAGGGTTCCAACACAGTGTATTTGTCCTCATGTTCAAGATAACCTGAAATATATTTACACATTGCTACCTTGTTACAGGCAGTAGAATACTCACCATAATTCAAAACTTCTTATATACCACAGCAGACAAGTACTTTGTAGACAGAGAATTATGGCAGATGAATAGTACATGACAGAATGTTTCCTCAGCAGTGTTAGAAGTGAAACCCAAGAACCTCATGTCCTTCCTCATATGCTTACTGCTTTGTGCTACACAACAATTAGGCTTTCCTCTGTAAATCACCTTAAAATCAAATTCTTTTAAGTGTGCAACTTAGAATCAAATTCTTTTAAATGGCAACCTGCTAGTGGTCAACAAGCAGATCTGGAACTTCCAAAAAAATTTCACTTCTCTATCCTGTTTACAGGAACCTTTAGTTAAGTAATCTAGAGACACACCTAACTAAATGATTATTTCAAGGGATATAGTCATTAATGGAAGCTGTGAACCAGCAGTAGCAAAGCAATTGTAATATTTTTATGTTCTCCCACTTATTTCCCCTTCATTATTTTATGTCTGAAACTAGTTCATGAATTCTCCTGGACAGTGGCCATTTCTTGCTGAAGTGTCAAGGAATGTATACAGAAGTTACTGTGTTGTCATCTACTCAGCACTGACACTGTAATCAGCAGTGAATCATTCCTCACACTTCTCTAAGATTTGCTTGCTGCTTGTAAGCATATGGCCAACAAAGAGGCCAGCTGGCCCTGAAGTGGGAGGAAGGCAGCTGATAAGAGACTAGTGAGACCCTTCTACTTTGTTAACTGCAGACTAGACAATAGGCATTAGGAAGCTGTGTGTTGGATGTCCCTTCCTTGGAGGACAGGTGGGCCCCTGTGGGACAAGGCAAGAAAGAGAGGAGGTCACCTCACACACCAGACAGAGCAGCTTTGGCTTCTGCCGAGCCTGAGAGGAACTTTATTTAAAAATAAGAACTATTTTTACAGTATGCTTGACACAAAATGGATGTGTAATTACAGAGTAACTTATTAACAAACTGAACGACTCTAAACAGAATTGTCTACAATCCTCCAGGCCAACTATAATGCTCCCTAAAAATCCTGAAATTTGGGTGTTTAATGCTATGGTACTCAAATCTCATTTTTGTTCTTGGCTTACTAGACCAAACACCATAAATTTACACACATATTTCAGACTATACTTGTACAATTATAACCCTTATAGTAATGAACACAGTCTCAAAACAAATTAATAGTGATGACTTTACTGAATACCCCTCCAAAAGACTGCAATGAATGTGTGCCTATTCTCATAATTCTCATTCTCCCCTAGACCTCATTTCCTAGGTGACACCACTCTGTTCATTATAAAGTCTGTGCTGCAGAACACCACTCATTTTCAGGAACTACATTCAACCAGAACTGAATATAATTATAAGATGTCTAAAGTGATCTCCAGTTTAAAAAGCGGCCACTGAAATGCCCTCTGTTTACACTAATGTGACAACTAGAATTTGCTCAGATTTCAGTATTGTTCTAGTAATAAATCTTGCACAAATCTGGGAAGTTAGTAATCAAGGAAGTTCTTTATTCCCTCGTGTACAAGTTTATGAGCCACTGCAAAATGAGCACACGATCGATGTTAACCCACCGTTATTGTACGTTATTATGTATAATATTACATATTACACGTATAAGTACTTTAAATCACGTCACAAAATAACTTCAATATTGCCAAAAAATCCAGCTCTTTCAAAAGGAGTCAAGTTCTGTCTTGCTCCAAATCTCTATTTTTTCACAGAAATTTACAAGCCTTCAGTTCATTTCAGCAGTGGCTTTTGGAATTAAAGTAGTGCCTAAGAAATGAGATCGTCTCTACAGTTCTAGCATTAGGTTCAATAACTATGTAAGGCAAGCTGGGCTGGAAGTAATTTAAGTTGCTGTAAGTACATTAATAATGGCATTTCAGAACTATCTAAACCCATACTAGAGCCATCTTTTACCACTATATTTAACCTATTGTACATCTTCTTATAAAATGGGTATGTTTAAGTCCTTATTAAGACAAGTCCAAATTGTGAAGTCCCTGAAGACTTGGTTCTCTTGGTTTATTTATTTTAACTGTGAACACTTGCTTACAAAGTGTCAGCCTGGAAATGTTGAGATTAACACAAAAACAGATTACCAAAAATTAACCTGTCTTCCTTTACTAACTACAAGGTATTTGGTTGAGACAAACACCTGAGAATGTAACAAGCAAGAGAAAACACAGATCCTGTCAGCTGTTTAAATGTTAAAGTCTATCTTTAAAACACCTTAAGCTTTCCTGATCCCACAGGTTGCACAAGAATGACTTTTGAAGTGCACCAACTCCTACCAAAACATTTTTTCTCTTGTCTTTCAAAAGAATTGCTTTCATTCATGCTTTCCAGCTTTTTCAGACTAGTTCTTATCTTGAACTTAGGTAGCATCTCACTATCTCATCCCTCCCTTTTTAAAACTTACAGCTTCAAAACCCACACCCAGGACAAACAGGCAACAGAGCTACTGCTTCATGAGGTGAGAAGCTGTACTCCTATTTCCATTAATGAAGGGACTTCCACCGAGTTCCAACTGCTTTGCTGATGAAATCCCAGGCATGCAGCAGTGGCAGAAAGCAGTGCCCATACATAAGTAAGGTACCTCTAATAAGCAAAACCTTTCTCTTAAGAGTTCCAGAGCTCTTAGCTCTCAATGAAGAAATGGACATTTCACCTCCTCTCCATAACAGAATCACTGCTATCCCAGGAGGAAACTAGGTTCTGTGTACATGGAAGCAAAGAAGTATTAATCAGTGTTTTATTCCTGTAACAGGAAATGCACCTCAGCACGCTTGTTTAATGCTTACATGAGACACAAACGTGCACACAGGTCTATGTGCACATGTATGTACAGTTATATATTTAGCATATATACATATGTAAAATTCTGTTATATTTAAACTTAGTTCACAAAGGATCAAACTGCATCCTTTGACCTTGTAACTGCAGCTCTACAGCACTAGCTGTGTTTCATTTCAACATTCAGGTCTTCAGCTGGCATCACTGACAAGTTTTTATAAGCACTGCCTCAGTGGTCCAAGTGAAACTTCACTGAAAATTGTTGGGGCACAGGGAGAGAAAGAAATACTGTTATGCCAACAACATGCCTGTTTTATAACTAAATACTATTATAATGTTCTAATGTGTATCAAATCAATGACACTGCAGACAGTATGTAACACAGGAGAACACTGAATGCATATTCAAAAGCCAGAATATTGTATTTCAAGAAGAATACTGCTAAAGTAGTTCTGGGGCTCAGAAGTACTAAATTTGATTGAGGTTTGATATGTGTGTATGAATTACCAGCTTCTTATCTAAAACAAATACATCTATTCTGTTAAATAGGAATCTTTATCCCATCGGTAAGCTCCACACATAAATACTATTTTGATTACGCTGCAAAGGATTTCTGAATGTTTCTGGTAGGCGCACAGGGAAAGGTTTATCTCCCTGCAAAGGAAAAACACATTTTCAAATGGAGAGCAAGGCTCTCCAGTGGTGAAGTTACCTTGTTTCCTTCCGGCAAGAAGAAAAAAAAAAAATTGAAAAATACACACACATAGACAGAACACAATACAGGAACATAAAGTTCTTATTGTGAAATTGCTGTCAGGTCAGGCACTTGATCAAGAATTACAACAGAGTGAGCATGACAGCCCGTCTGAATGCAGAAAAAGGCCCTTCTAACTCTGCATTGTTTAAATCCCAACATTAATTCAAACTCAGAAGACTCAAAAATTGAAAATTCAGTGAACTCTCAGTTCAGAGCTTTCCGTTCTCTACTGTCACCAACAGTTACAGGCTATTAACATACTCAGGATGATTATTAGCACCATTAATTAATCTTTAAAGTATTACCTTCTTTAATGGAGTTGATTTTCTCATATCATATAGCACAATATTTCTGTCAGAAGCACAGCTTCCCAAAAGGTAAGTCTGAAAAAAAAACAAAACAAAACCAGTGTGTATGGTCTTTGAAATACTTCTGGAGTGTGGTTAACAGCTTATATCAGATACCTAAGCTATTTCACAAAGCTGGTCATCAGTTTCTTTTTCAGTCAAAGAAATACATCTATCATTTTTTCTGTTAAGCTAACTACTCAGCACAAACATTTTAAGTAGCTTTTGCTGTAAGATTCAGAATCCATGCAGTGTCCTCTACTCTAAAACTAACAGGCAATTCCTCATAAACACTTATTCTATGAACATAGAAGGGGTATAATAAGAAGTGCTGTAACTGTTTTGCATGGAGAGAGCGAGAAGTCTCAGTCACAGGCAGGAGAATACTGGAACAGATGAACTGGCAGCTCCACAGCCACATAACCCCAACACTGTATGACTGAGGTACCAGCTATGTATTGTTGTGGACAGAACGGACACTGCCCTGCTTTTTTCTCCTCTCCCCCACCAACAGAGACAAAAGATAGGAAGATAAAAATATATGGTACTACATTCCAAAATAACATAACCATAAAAACCCATGTATATGTCCCCCTAAATATTCCATGAAAACATAAAATCTAAATTTGGAAGAAAAAAATTCAAGATGCTGTCAGTGGAGTTTAGATCTCATACTGCTCAAGAAAAATACTGATTTCCAATATATAACAGAAGCCTTACCTCAATGGGATTAAATTTTACACTGCTTATGCTATCAAAACCCCAAGTCAGAGAACACTTGGGGCTTGTCCTTTGTTCATCCCAAATGTCCACTTGATGGCCACAGGTGGCAAAAACAGGTTCCTTCCAGTGGTGATCAATTCCTGTATATACTGTCTTTAAGGGAAAAAAAAAAAAAAACAAAAAACAAAGCAAAAATTTAAAACAGTGCCTGTATGCATAAATACTCAAGTATGTTCTGTTAAAAAAAAGATAAACAAATCATTGCACATGGAGTCTCACAGGGTTTTACTCATTTATATTACTAATAACTAAGTCACCAGTGCTACCAGAAACTAAGTCTTATCAGATGTACCCTTACCAGCAGGGAAGCTTTCTTTTTCATTTAAGGTGTGTGTATGCATTTCTTGTTAATTTACAATGGAGCTGGCACTAAAGGTATGTTTACAAAATCCTGGCTGATCTTAATGCAAATGAAAATTTCAAGAATGCAACTGAATTTTCAGTGGGGACTTGAATGGATTCCGGAGACATTGCAATAACTAAAGAGTTTCAAACTATCTATGTGAAAAAAACTTTAATGTTTTTCCTAACATAAGCTTACTATAAATTCAAGGTCCCAAAGTATATATTTTTGTCTGCTTTTGTCAAAAAGAAAGATGTAAAGTTAATATTTTGTATTGAATGGCTGTGAAGTACTGGCATGAAAATAAAGTTATTTAAGGCAGACTAAGCAGTGACAACACACATCTAAAGAGACTACACAGAAATGTGACCAGTTTGCAGGAAAGGGATAATTAGTATAGAACTAAACAGTCTCTGATGGCATTTGAGGTAGTCCCTTCTGGTTACTTGTAAAACAAATGTAATAAAAATGTGAAGATACTTTACAAGTGCAATTATAAAATTTGATGCCTTCACCTTACAACCCATTATGATAACAGGTGATATCAAACTATTTCCCTCTCCTTCAAAAGCTAGATAAGAAATGATTCAAACTTAATTCAAAAGAAGAGCTGTGGTAAAATCAAAACCCAGATTTACTACCTTTCCAAGAATTGTGTGAATAGGTTCTTCTTCTTCTCCATATTCCGGGCTCTCCATTTTCCACTGCTTCACGGTTTTGTCATCACCGACCTGGAAACATTGGAGAAATCATGTACAGTTTTATGTAAAAGTATTCCCTTTTATTTTGCTAAATGTGCTTTGCAATTAAATATAGGCATCCTTTCAAAAAAGGACATTCTATGACATACACAAAAGCTTCCTCCTGCCTGCTCACTGTTGATTTTATACTTCCACACTACAGATTAGCTCTCCGGGTCATAATATGCTGTTAAAACATGTTCATGGTCTGACTGGAGTAAACATTCTTCATAGCAGCCCACCTGGCACTGTGGTTTTGATTTGTGGCTAAAACAGTGCTGATACAGCACCCAAGCCTTGGCTGCTGCTGAACAGTGCTTGCACGGTGCTGAGGCATTTCCCCCTGCTCCCACTGTCTCCATCACCCCTGCCTCACCCACCAGCAAACAGCCTTGGTGTGGGCAGCAGACTGAGAGGGGACACAGGCATGACACATGTCCTGAACTGGCCAAAGGAGGATTCCATACCAAGGAACAATGATCTGCAATAAAACCTGCAGTACTGGGAGCAGAAAGAGGCAGTGGGGGCTGGTTCCACAGTGGATGATGCTCAGATTGTCTGGGGATCTGTCTGCTTCTGAGAGCAGGTGATTGATTCCCAGTTTGTCACTTGTTCCCACCACCATCTTTCATTCACCTATTCTGTCTTGATCCACAAAGCTTTTCCAGTTTCCAAAATAGATAGCTGAATAGGAAAAAGGTGAGCTGGAATGATGGCTATTTTTTAAGGCTACATTTTGTGATTTTTGATCAAGTGGCACCTGCAACTGCAAATTATCTTCTCGAAGTCACTTTGATGACCCTGTAATCAGTTAAAAGGCACTTTCCACCTCAGTTGCTCTGGTTTCCTGTTCCAAATTTTGTTCTACCTCTTGCACTAATGCCAGTACAAGCTTTTGCATAGCTGTGCAGTGACCTGGATCATGCAAACAGGCCTAAAAAATGTTAGATTTGCAAGTTTATCTTCCGCTCCCTGACTGCACTACTACTGTTTCTTCTCTCCCTCTCTCCATTTTCAGGCAGAGGGATTGTCAAAAGAGGAGTAACTAACTCGGAGACACTTGGGATTTCGTGCTGTGACTTTCTCTATATCATAATTACTGTCCCTGTGACCTGGTATATACCTTAGAAAAGATAAATATAATGTAGTGAAAATGGCTCTTCTATGACCACTTCAAACGAAGGACAACCTCAGGACACCTCAGTTTTCAAAACCAGTTCTTCTTGTGTTAGAACGGTTTTAATGCCAACAGGAAGACATACTATTTCCAAGCAGTTTACATGCAACTGAATCTGTTGTGGTTGTCACAAATTAATAAAGTTATTCACATGGAATGATCTTGACTTAATCAGATTATTTTTGATCATAGTATATGCAAATGGTTACTCTTTACATGCTTCTACAGCTTACAATAAACATAATCCATATACTACTTTAATGAAAACTAGTTTACTTGAGTTTTAATTACATGACCATATGTTAGCTATTTTCTGGTATCTATCCCTTGGATGGTCTCGAATGACATCCACATCAAAGCATCAGAAAAAATTTCATTGTCAATAGAACTGTAGGGTTCACCGACACATTTAATAAGTGCATTCATAGAGTGTTTAAATATTGTATGGCCGAGAGCAAGTTTCTCTGTGGAAAACAGATGGTGAACAGGTACTCTGTGCTGCTGCACTGGTAAGGAGACACACAATACTTACAGTGAAGAATGATGTACCACAGAAACGAGCACACATGCCTCGAACAAAGCCTTCATGGGCTTGTATCGTGCGAATACACTGCCGCTTGGTCAAGTTCCAAATTTTAACCTGTGAAAAACAGAGAAGCAAATATTCTGTAAGCTTTCTACAGCCCATAGCTGCAGTTCACAATTCAAGTACAAGAGATCACACATGTTGTAATGAAATGACAGAGTTGGCTTGGACACTGCTCAGATTTCATCATGTTAAAAACTATTTAATTATTCCTTTCTTGAAAAGTAATTTTAAAAGTGAGGCTCTTTCCTTCTTACCCTCTCCCCAGACCTAAGCTGTATACTTTCTCCATTTTGCACTCCTCTATTTTTGAACTAGAATTTTTGCTAGAAACCAGCAGAAGTTGTAAATTTAGCAAAAAAATACACCTTTAAAGACAAAAGCATAAAGAAATTTGGAACCAACAGAATTTTTTTAGTCCAGCTGCTGTACTACATTGTCTATATATGTCCACCTCTCACACAGATTTCTGTTTCAAAGCTTTTGGGCTCATTTAAAAAAACAACAACAAAGAAATGGAGGTCAGTTTTTATATTTTTATGTATTTATAGTAGCCCATACTTTACTCGCTCTATCAGTGGATAAGAAATCTGGCTAAACTTTCAGAGAAATTTGTTCCACTTTTCTCTGAGAAGGTAAACCTCCCTTGTACTACTGCATAACATAAGCACTTTCTATAAAAAGCAGAAAGCAACCAACTGCCCAGAAGACACCTTTAACGTATTCAAGTATTATCAAATGAGCAATGTAAGGGTGAGAAAAGACGGAATTCAGAAAAGACAGGTATTTTTTTCTGCAACTAGTTCCAATTAAAGTGTCCTTGATTGCTATTTATAATTGTTATGTGAAATAATCAAATACATAGAGGGTTAGCCTTTTTCAGGCAGTAGGAAAAATTGTTATTCCCAATTGTTATTTTTGGTTGTGTTCCCCTTCCCCCTAGTTTATCTGACAGTTTAATTTCTTTAAGAGGAAGAGTGGGGGGGTTAGGTGGGCAGCAAAAAGCAATCACAACGTATATTGGGTTTGCGTGGCCAGGTTTTGGTAGTGGGAGTCTACAGGGGTGGATTCTGTGAGAAGCTGCTGGAATCTTCTCCAAGTCCAGCAGAGCCAATGCCAGCCAGCTCCCACATAGACACACCACTGGCCAAGGCCAAGCTAGTAAGAAATTGTGGTAACAATTCCGTGGTAACACATCTAAGAAGGAATAAAAGTTAGTGGGCAGATGTAACTGCACTCAGAGAAGAGAGGAGTGAGAATACATGAGAGCAATAACTCTGCAGACACCAAGGTGAGGGAAGGAGGGGGAACAGCTGAGGTTCCTCTGCACCCTGTCACGAAGACCATGGTGAGGCAGCTGTGCCCCTGGAGCCCATGGAGGAGGTTAATGGGAGTGCAGAGATCCATCTGCAGCCCATGTTGAAAACCAAGGCCAGATGCACCCAAAAAAGGCTGTGATCCACAGGAAGCCCTTGCTGGAGCAGGCTCTTGGCAGGGACCTGTGGACCCATGGAAAGAGGAACCCACACTGGAGCAGGTTTCCTAGGACTTGTGACCCTGTGGGGGATCCACACTGGAGCAGCCTGTTCTTGAAGGACTGTACCCACACAGCAGCAATTCATGAAAAGCTGCAGCCTGGGGAAGGACTCTCATTGGAGAAGTTCATGGAGAACTGTTTCCCATGGGAGGGATGCACGGCAGAGCAGCAGAGGAAGGAATAACTTGTAATGAACTGACTGTAACCCTCTTTCTCCATTTACCCGTGCTGCTGGGGAAGAGGGAATGCCTGGGAAAGAGGCAGGGGTGGGGGGAAGGCAGTTTTAAGGTTGTATTTTACTTCTCATTATCCTGCTCCGATTTTGTTAATAATAAATTCAATTAATACCCCCAAATTCAGTCTGTTTTTGATGATAACAGGTGAGTGATCCCTCCCTGTCCTTATATCAACCCACGAATCTTTCACTACACTTTGTCTCCCCTGTCCAGTGGCAGAGTGATAGAGCAGCAGAAAGTTTCACCTTCTGAGTGAGGATAAAGAAAACATGCTGAACAAAGACAGAAAAGTAAGGTGTGACAAAACCAACCAACAACCCAATAAAATACAAAAGAGAGAGAAAAAAGAAAGTAAGAAAGAAAGGTTATCTTCTTTGTCATAGTTTGTAAGCTTACCTCTCCATCACAAGCTCCAGACAGAACTGTAGACAAACTTTTTGGATGTTTGGCCATGCAATTAACTCCATCTCTGTGGCCATCAAGTGAACTAAGAAAGGGTTTTGCAAACACACGTTCTAGCTTTGTGGCATTCAGAGCTCTTGTGTACTCTCGTGCAACCTCAAATGGATGCAATGCAGGGTCATAGTTCCTTGGAACTGCGAGAGAAAGAACACACATTAGAAATGCATGTTGCAGCAGGTCCACAGGAGAGATGATCAGAGGGATGGACTACCTCTCCCATGAGCAAAGGCTGTGAGAGCCAGGGTTGTTCAGCCTGGGGAAGAGAAGGCTCTGGGCAGACCAAGACTGGTAGACTTGTGGCCTTTCAGTACTTAAAGGAGGGCTATGAGAAAGATGGGGACAGACTTTTTAGCAAGGCCTTTTGTGATATGACAATGAGTAATGGTTTTAAATTTCAAGAGGGCCAATTTAGACTAGATAGAAGTAATAAGTTTTTTACAATGAGATGGCACTTGCACCATCAAGGTTCTGAGCAACCTGATCTAGCCGAATTTGTCCCTGCTCGCCTCAGGGCAGGGTGTGGAGGGATTGGACTAGATGACCTCTAGAGGTCCCTTCCAATCCACAAAACTCTATTATTCTGTGTGTAAAATCAACACGATTTCTGGCAGTTTTAATAATGAACTAATAATGAATAATGCAAGAAGGAGAATGCGACGTACCAGGAACGAAACAGCATTAAGTGCAAAAACCTGCAAGGGGTAACCTAGGAAATACTAAGGTTAGGCGCAACCTCGAGGTACGAGAACAGTGATTAAACCCCCAGCCCCGCACTCCTGCAGTGACACTCCGAGATGCAGCTCCGGCAGCCGCCGGGCCCAGGGGCACGGCAAGGGAAGTTCTCCGCAGACGTGCCCCGCACGCCAATCTCCGCCGGGACCGGCACCCGCGGGGAAAAACCCCCGGCGCTAGGGAGGAGGAACGCCCAAAGCCCACTGCCCGGGTCTCCGATTCTCGCTGCTGGCGGGCACCAGCGCAGCGGCGGAGGGGAGTGGAACGGGCCGGGGCGCGGCCGACGGGTGCCCGAACGCCTTCCTGCCTGCCTCCCTCCCTCGGCCGCCGGCCTCATCCCTGACAGGTGGGCTAGGCCCGGCCGGGCCGACCCGATCCGATTCGACCGAATCCAATCCAAGGGCCGATCCGGGAGCCCCGCTCACCGCGCTGCAGGTCCAGCTTTGTCTCCCGGACATAGTCATCGGGGTTGCGGCTCAGCACCTTCACCCGCATGCCGGCGCCCGCTCCGCCGGGAACCCCACGCTCACGTGACCGGACACGCCGCGCGCGCCGTTCTCGCGAGAGGGCGCCAGCCCCGCCCCCGCCCCGACCCCGCGCCTGCGCGCGCGCGGCGGGCGATGGGCGCCGCGGGTCCCGCGTGCGAGGCGCGCGAGCCGGTGTCGCGGGACCCCCCGGTGCGCTCCGTGCTGCGGCACGTGCGGCTGGAGAACCTGGCGGCGGGGATGAGCGGGGGCGGC
>VZRF01000545.1:779065-841722 GCA_013396875.1 Vireo altiloquus
AAGATCCGCTTCGCAGGTGAGGCCGGACCGGCCGCCCCCCCGCCGTCCTGTGCTAAAGGCGCACCGAGGTGCCGGAGCTCGCCGTGCCCGGCCCAAAGCCCGCGCTGCTCTGCCCGGCCCCGTGTGCGGCTGCGGCACCGCGGGTACCGGCAGGACAGCCCCACGGCTTGCAATAAACTGGCCGCAAGCCGAAAGGGACGGTCTCCGATTCTCTTCCCTGCTATCCCAAAGCTTCTTCTTGTCACTTGTAGGGACTGCAAAACGTGCTGTGTGCGACGAGCTGATCCTAGCCAGATTAGAGAGCTGGCCAGCTCCCTCCCCCCCTTTCATGAGCACCAGTGCCAGAGGACACCGCAGGACTGCCTGCTTTCAACGGGCCGGTTGTTCCAAGCCCACGTTCAAAGTTCACCTTTATGCCGCAGATTTTCAACACTCAAAGCGTAGCGGTAGTTTGGGAATAACCTTGGTTGTAAACAATAGCGGTATTGTTGTGCGGAAAACTCTTATCTAGTTTGTTTTTCCAAAGAGAAACAAGCCAACGTCTCTTGACTTTCCTGCTAGTTTGAGAAACTTGTCCACCATTTATCATGTTCTCTTTTAGAGAGATTGAAACGTTTTACCGTATCTTTGGGTTGTTTTCTTAAATAGATACATAGGTGTTTTGAGATCTCAAAACCAAACTATCAGAGAGACATTTTACAAATTTAAACTTTGCACGTCCTAGTTGGGCACATCCTGGATGAAGTAGCCAGAAGAAGTGTTCTTTTTCTCTCTATTTTCCATTTGTAAGACTGTGTCAGAAGTACTGTGTCTAGCTTGGGGCTCTCCAGGACAAGGAAGGAAGACAATGACACACTGGTGTGGTTCCAGTGGAGGCCACCAGAGTGGTGAAGGGGCCTGGAGCACATGGCTGACAGACCAGGATCCCTTTGGCCTCAGAAGGGAAGGGCTGAAAGGAGCTAAAATTGCAGTCTATGACAGTGTTATTGGAAGAGATAGAAAAGGTAAAGCCAAATTGTTCTTGGAGATAGTTAATAGGCCAGAAAGCAACAGGCACAAGCATGAACGTGGAAAATTCCGGTTATTTTACTGTGAGAATGTTCAAATACTGGAAAAGGTTGCCCAGAGAGGCTGTAATCTCTTCAGTCATGGAAACATTCAGGAGTCAACTGGTCATGTCTCTAAGTAACCAGATCTATTTAGATCTGGTTTTAGTACAGGTTTGGATTAGGTGGCTTTTGGAGGTCATGTACTTTCACATGCTTGTTTGGGTTGAAAATAACAGTTCCTGTGTTTTGTCTTCAACCATGGAGTAGAAGCTGGTATCAGAAATGGATGTTATAAAGATTCTTGGCATCATCATTAACAGAAAGACTTGCATTCATGTCTCTGTATTCCCATGTTGTTTAATATGTTTATAAACTTAATATAGTGGATGTATGACCAAAAAAAAAAGAGAAATGTCTTTGGGAAAGGTCTAGCAGCACTCATTCAGAAGGGAGAAAAGAGATATTTGTGTTCTAGGTTTGAGTGGTTGTCAAGGTGCTGAGGCCTTGTCACACTGTGCTCAGCAAAAGCATTTTGTCTTTAATGCTGAAATCTGTCACAATGTGCAGTACCGGACACAAAGTGCAAGGGGAATGAATAATAAATGTGTCACTGAACAGAAAATGCCTGTTTACCAGGATTAATTTTGATGGGGACACAAAAACTACACTGATTGTAAAACTTGGAGATCGATTTTCAGTACAATTGCAGTCTAGCCATACATCTATATCAAGAATGAAAGCTGCTGCTGTGTTGGCATCATAGAGTCATTTAGGTCCGAACAGAGCTAAGGAGTTCACCCCCTACTAAAATAGGAGGGGTGAACTGATCTGCTCAGATCAGTTTGCTCAGTCATATGTGCTGGAGTTTTGATACTGCAAAGATACTCTTCAGGCAATTTGTTCAAATATTTGGCCACTCTGGTGGATAAAAAGTTCTGGTCAGAATTCTCTATATTTCAGCTTGTGTCTGTTACCTCTTGTCGTCTCACCCTGCACCGTATCACGTATGTCGTCAGTAATCAGCTTACTCCCTTGCTGTTATGGTAGGAGCAATAGTAGTAACCACTTCAAGTTTTGTGGACATCCATGTTCTACACGATCTGTCAAACAAAAACTTGTGTGTTTTCTATATTTTTGAAGTGACATTTTCTGAATATTTGGACAACCAGCTAACCAATGAGGTTATTAGGCGGGAGAAGAAACCGTTGAGTATTCTGGCAAAAACTGACTTGGGAATCAGTAAGATATGATCCATTGCTTTATAGAACATTTTAAAGAGAAATTCTGAATTTAGAAGTTGTTGCTTGGGACTTGTCTAAACAGCTTAGAGAAACATGTTGTCAAGGATCCCATCCATATCACTTGATATATGATGCAAAATTGCTGGAGAGCTAAGAAGAAGAGACAGAAAACTTCAAATCTGCTCCTCATCAGAAATGCATGAAAGTGCATTTGTTTAGCCTTGTCACATTAATAGGAACTTTCCTCTTACTGAGCTAAGGAGTTCTGTCTTTTTTGTTTCTTTCCTCCCCCTTTTTTTTCATAAGTTCTTGAACTCTAGGCTTATGTAGCTATAAACCCCAACTCTTGCATACTTGTGAAATAATACTTTTGTAATACAGTTGATCAGTTAGGTTTTGTGTTCCTTTGTAGGTTGCTTTGAGTGTAGCTGAGCTTTATGCTTCCTGAAATATTTTCCAGTATAATTTCTTTCTTTTGTAGTAAGCGATGGATTGGAGCTGAGGCCAAAGTACAATGGGATTCTCCACTGTATGACCACAGTCTGGAAGCATGAAGGACTACGAGGCTTGTATCAAGGGGTAACTCCAAACATGGTGGGAGCAGGAGCTTCCTGGGGACTTTACTTTTTCTTGTAAGTAGAACTGTAAAGTGTGTCATGCCCTGCACGATGTAGTGTTCAAATATACATTGCATCTTCTTTGTGGGGTGTAAAAATATGCTAAGTGACTTACAAACTTGTGATTCTCCTAGCTAGTCCAGGTCTGTTACCCTTTATTATGGTTTACTGGTTTAGAATTTAAGCATTTTGAGTCAGAGACCTGTTCCTTTGTCAGGTACAGTGCATTCCCTTGATGCTGTGAAAATAGTAAGGAACTTGAGAGGCAGTGGTACTACCCATAAAGAATCCTCTAAAGGTGCCAATACACTGGGCTTAAAACGTCACAAAAAGCAAGAACCTAAATTGATTTCTTAAGACTTAAAGAACATGAAGTTTTCTACTAAAACTAAATGTTTGATTTTAATCATTTTAGTGACAATGTTTTCATTGTTTTTGTCAGTTGGTGGGATTTGCTTATAAAGCCCATTTTTTAATATTCTACTTCATTAACTCTGTTACCGTGACCTAATTTATTGCTTATCCCTATTAATTGAAACATTTTAGGGACTAATTAGCTGGTATGCCTATGCAAAGCTCACTTATCAGTTGTCTAGACTGTTATTGTTGTGCTTCAGTCCTTAAGCTTTGCTGTAGATTCCTATTGACAGTTCATCTTCTGTTGACAATTTCTTAATTCACAAAGATTGCAAACTGGATCAAGAGAAGAAAGCTCAGTGGATTTCTGAGCTAGAGGGTAGATACCTAGCACTGTGGCTCCCAATAAAAAGGAGTTCCTTTAGAACTTAATTCTTGATATCTGGTAATTTTCGAGATGCAGTTCCATTGATACTGACAGTTTAATAATACAGTTTAAATATATATTGCCATAGTTCACTTTAAAGAGCTAACTGCTCAGAGATCAATTAATCAAGTAAAGATAGTTTGGATACCTTTTCTTCAAAGGCTGTGTGGCACCATGATCTTAAGTCAGGTATGTCATTCTGGGCTTGCGTTTTTTGTGATGTAGGTCGGTCTTCACCTTTACTAAATTATGTTTTACATTTTCCAGTTACAATGCCATCAAAGCTTACAAGAAGGAAGGGAAGATGGAAAGTCTCAGTGCAAGCGAACACCTAGTGTCAGCTGCAGAGGCTGGTGAGTTTAAATGCAAAGATTAATGTTCATTTCTAGCCTTTCCATATGCTGCTACCTGCCTTTCTGTATCAGCGCACATTTTTCTTACATGTGGCAAGTGTAAGTGTTCCAGCCCAAATACAATCATTTATTGTCTTTAAATAAAATAATGATGTCTAGCACAAATTATTAGGTCACTGTGGTCCTCAGTTTTGTGCAGAATTAGCAGTTGTCAAAATTTCTTTTGTCTTTGTTTTCATTCTGTATAAGTGTTTTCCATATTTAGTACTATATTGGGTCCCAAAATGTAGCTATAGAAATCTGCTGCTGTCAGATTGTTAACTTGTTCAATGTTTAACAGTTGGACCTGGAAAGGAGAAGGCCTGTTGAGTCATGGAATGGTTTGGGCTGGAAGGGACCTCAAAAATAATCCAGTTCCAGCTCCTTGCCATGGGGAGGGACACCTTTCACTAGACCAGGTTGATCAAAGCCCCATCCAGCCCAGTCTTGAACACTTCCAGGGATGGCGCAACCACTGCTCTAGGGAACCTGTTCCAGTGTCTCACCACCCTCACAGTAAAAATCTAATGCCTAATATGCCTAATATCTAATCTAAACCTACACTCTTTCAGTGTGAAGCCATCCACCCTTGTCATGTCACTACATGTTGTACAGGCATTTCAGAAGACTTTTTATTAGGATTTTGAAGCATTCATTTAATGTAGAAATATAAGGCATCTTATTTGGCATGAAAAATAGTAATGGGTTCTGTTACAGTGGAATTTTCAGTAGCCTATAAAGCTATAACAGGTTGTTACGATTAACCTGTCAATATTATTAAGCAAATTTCTCATCACTGGGGCATCCATTAAATTTGGAATTATTGTATAGTGAAGAATAACTCGGATAATCAGTGGTACATTAAGAAATTACATTTCCTATCTACTATAGATTATAATACTAACTGTAGAAAGGTGAAGCAAAGAACAGGCTGTACTAGGAATATGCAAAAATACATGTGCTCTGTAGAAGTACCCCCAGCAGGAGTAAATTTGACTTGATGGTGAGCTTTAAAGGAAGAGAGAGGGAGCAATGGAGGGCATAAACTTTGCCTGTTTTAAACAATATGAGTACTCTGGTAGGAAAGATAGTTTTATCATTGTAGAAGCCTGTGTTTCACTGTACTGAACAAACTGGGACAAGCTTTGGAGTTGGCATAACAATCAGTGTAACTTCTGTCTGTTTTCAGGAGCCATGACTCTCTGCATTACAAACCCAATATGGGTAACGAAGACTCGGCTGGTGCTGCAGTATAACGCTGGCGTGGATCCCTCCAAGCGGCAATACAGAGGAATGTGTGATGCTCTTACAAAGATATACAAGACAGAGGGCATACGTGGCTTGTATAAGGTAACCACACTTAAGAAAAATTCCAGGATTGCCTGGCATCACTCAGTAGCATGGTGAGACTTGTAAATATTTGTCTACAAAAAGAAAGTTTTTGTAATAGCTCACTTTTATTCTGTGAGTCTTTCCCGCTGAGGAACTGCAGGAAAAAAGCTTAATCAGAAGAAAAACCATTATACTGTTGAACTATAGGTGATCCTGAAGAATACAATGTAAGCTTAATGTGTGACTAGGTCATCTTCTGTTGGGTGATAGGAGAGTAAACTATAAACTGCTTTGTAATTTTTTTGAGTCTTCATATAGTTAGACTTTGGATAAGCAGGGCAGCAGTAATGTAACCTATGTTGCTTTTGGCACTTCCTTCCATTTTATCCCCTATCTCTGTATTTCTAACATCTTCTGGAAGATAACATGACTAAAGTGCTTGCTAATTTTTTCTTCCACAATGGATAGTTTCACAACTGTTTATTTGCCCTCTAGTTATTGATATCTGTAATCTGTCAGCTCTAGATACATTAAATTTGCAGACTTCTAAATATGGTCTGCATATGTCTGGGTTTTTTGTTCCCTTTAATTTAGAGAAACAGATGGCAACTGGATTTGGACTTTTTGCCTCCTCCTCCTCCTCCCTTCAGGTCATGACATCAAGATGCATTCATCAGTGCCTGGAAGTTGTGAAGAAACCTATTTTAGTTCGGTCTGGCTCTTCTCCTGCAAGTAATGCTGCAGAATCATAGAATCATAGAATGGTTTGGGTTGGAAGGAATCTTAAAGATCATCCAGTTCCAACCCTCCTGCCATGGGCAGGGATACCTTCCTCTCAACCAGACTGCTCAGAGCCCCATCCAGCCTGGCCTTGAACACCGCCAAGGATAGGGAACAAGACCACTTTCTCTTAGAAATTGTCCTGATTACTGAACATTAGCTTCTTTTATTTTCAGTGAAAAATGTGATCTTTCCTATGCTGTAAAACTAGTGTGCTTCATGGCAATGAGTGCCAAATTCTAACACCAGGAACAAGGCACCTTAATTATTCCTAAATTGGAATTGTCAGCATTTCTGATTTGCCTGCCTGGATGTCTGCTCTGTTCCATGTAGATAAGTTCTAATTTCTTGGATCTGTTAGGTTTCAGGATGTCCTTCTACCCTTCTTTTCAGATTACTCGTGCATGTAGCATGTGTCGCCTTTGGCGCTAGACACTTCTTTGTAGTGTTAATCTGCAAGCGTGGGACTAA
Organism: Vireo altiloquus; assembly: GCA_013396875.1. Taxonomy (NCBI): domain Eukaryota; kingdom Metazoa; phylum Chordata; class Aves; order Passeriformes; family Vireonidae; genus Vireo; species Vireo altiloquus. The sequence goes on from VZRF01000545.1 coordinate 785,732, forward strand.
ACCAGCTACTTCCTTTGAAAGAGCAAATTACTTGCTTAAATCTGCAAAGAAGGTGACCTAAATAGATCCTGAGTGACCTACATAAGTATGCACACTGAGCAACTTCCATTTGACGTCAGGACTCTTCTAAACCTTGTCTATACTGGAGGAAGAGGCAGCTCCTCAGGTGGCTCTTTGACTTGTACATACTTTAGCCTTCCTCCATTTCAGTGTTTGAGGGAGTTTTGATTTTTCTTGCTCCTCTTGAAATCGCACAGCTAAAGCTTTGTTAGTTGCCCTGAGGAGTTGTAGTACACACAGATGTCTTCTTTTTCCTCATAATCTTCATTTTAGATAGCATTCCTTATAGCAAATAAGGGGATCTCAAATAGAACAATCGTCTCATGTAGATAGAATTGGAAATAAAATCTGGAAGGAGTTTCTTTCTGTTTGAGATTTATCTTCTGAAGAATGGTATTTCTGACCAAGGAGTTCAGTATTGCTCTTTATTGCACAGATGCCGTTACTGATCTGAGCAAATATTTTCAGTCCTTTGAATAATGAGACTGGTAAAGTCAGGATACATCAAACTTTCTAGCAGGGTTCAAAGCTGTCTTTATTACCTCTGCTGGGTACTGATTGTTTATTAAATACAGTTCATCTGAATCTAGGTTCCTCAGTAAGTTTTTCCTCTTGAACTTGGCCTGGTGTTGAAAAGGCAGAAGGAGTCTACTTCGTTCATTGTCCCAGTAATCATCCAGTCAGTGATCTTCCACATCTTCCATCCGTTAGGATTTGTCTTTTGGCCTTCATCCTCCAGATGGCTGGGGACAGAGCTGCTCTGCTGCACACCAGGCTGAATTAAAAAACAGCTTGGGGTTATGTACTTTGAACACACCTATGGATCTGTTGGAGATCTAACTTTGCTGTTAAGTTGAATGTCATGCAACCATTGTCATGTTATGAGTGCTGTGTTGTTCTTTTCAAGCATAAGGTAGGAGAGACCAAATATGGTAAAATAATTACAAGATTGTAGGATTGTCGCTTTTAGGAAAACATAAAATATCTCTGAGCTGTTGAGAAACTGTTAGATGTATAGTCTAAAGTGACTGACTACTAAGACATCAGTCAGGAATGCAATTAACATCCTTCATGGCCTCCATATTTCTGTATGTGCTTTTTTTTGTTGTCTTTTAGCCGTGATACAGAAGCAGCAGTTGGAAATAGAGCAATGCTTAATAAACAACATTAAAATATACAGGAAATGCAGAAAATTTAAGGAGATTAAAGTAAAATCCAAGTGCATCAAGACTGAGAATAATAATGTAGTATGCCAACAACAACAAAAGTCATACCAGTAATGTGTGTTTATTATTAAGTGAAAAATATTTATAGACACCTCTGTGTTGTCATTTCACCTCTGGTAGGAAAGTTTCTATACTCTGAGTATAAAGTACTTTTTCTGGTCCCTTAATGGCTAAGGCGCCTAGGTCTCTTTTAGTTTGCAATGCTTTTGCCTATGTAATTTTTCTTCTTGCAAATATGAAGCTTGTAAGGTTTGTATATCTCCATACTTGTATGTAGCAAAATCCATTGAGATTTGGCCATCTTGATTTTAACTTAAGTTACAGGTTCTACAGAGAGACATAAGCATCAGTAGCTTTCACATAAAAAATGATAACATTTTTCACCAAGAAGGAATCAAGATGATAATGGTGACTTCAGTGTCTTGTCTGCACAAGCTGTCAGAGCAGAGCACTCGGATCAGTACAGGTCTTTGACACACTGAGAGCCCAAATGAAGGCAACACTGAAGAGATTACAAGGGGTATTTGCTGCATTCTCTTGAAACACATAGCAGAGGCTGCTCTGGCTTGAGTGCTGTCAAACACTTCAGGCACTGATGTGAGTATCCCATCACCAAATGAACCTTGTTCCTTTCTTTACTAAGAAGCACAGGCTTTCCAGTGTGTACATTTGCCGGTGTTTATTTTTATTGTGATTGGTAACCTTTGAAACACTAACCAACAGGACATTTTCCTCTTGATTTTCAGCTGTTAAAACTCTTTAAGCAAACTTTAAATACTTCTTTATTCCCAGTGTCTGCTGCTCAGAATCATTTAAATTTCTAATTACATATTTAATTTTGTCTATTGTTCTAATCCTTTAAAAGGGAGTTCATACAGGACTTCTTTGAGAAACTGTTCATTTTGTTAAGCCCTCATGGCAAAAATCTTCTAAAGATGTATTTCGAATATTAAAATAAAAAATAACTAGAAATACGTGAAGTTAAATTATTTTAAAATTTATCTTTAGAGTCATATTATAGATCAAATAAATAATAAATTTTATCAAATTTTGTGGCAATAAAGAATTTTGTATTAAATTATTCTAAGAATAAGAAAATTAAATGCATTTCAAAAACTTCCTCAGCCAAGATATTTCAGTGCTGTGAAGAAATCAGTTTTACTTTGAAACATTTTTTCCATAAAAATACATTGGTTTCTATGATCAATAGAAGCCTGGGTCAGCTCTTGTTCTTCTGAGGCACATTGGCTGAGAGTCACCTCACTCCCTTCTGGCATTTTTTAATATTGGCCCAACATTAGAAGTCCCTCAGTCTTTGGAAGCTTTTCTCATCAGCACAAGACTTAAAGTGTACTGGTATTTATTTATGAAGTATCATCAGTGGATGCTTTTGGACTCCTGGGTGCAAGTTATACAAATCTTCTGGCTTAAGTTTAAGAGTTTAGCCCTCATAAAGGTTGTTCAACATTCTTCTTTTGTTGGCAGGGAAAGTATTACCTCATTCTTCTATGATATAAATACATCATTCTAATTCTTTCCACGTGGAGAACAATTACTTCCACTGTCTTTTAGTAGTTTTATTGTCTAATCACAGGGAAATGTTTTTGAAGATTTTCCCTGCTATCACTGTCAATAAGTTTCATATTGTTCCCTTTTCTGCTGACCCAGATAATTTTTTCTTTGACATTTTTCATAATTTTTCTTTTCTCTGCTTTTTCTGTTTGTATAATACTTTTATTTTCTTCTTTGATTCAGAATTTCTGAAAACCAAAGTTGTCCTTTTCCCTCTGTTGGGGCCCTTTGGCTTCAGACTTCACTTCATGCTTACAGCTGACAAAATACAGATCTATGGTTTAATTCCACATGTTCTCATTTGGGGAAGTGTTTTTTCTGGGGAGTTTGACTAGCCCTTCATGCATTTCATCAGTTTGTGGTTACTGATGGTGAGTTCAGGACCATTATTTCCTACTGTGAGAAAAAATTTATCTTCCTTTATCAAAGAAATTCTAAAACATCTTTTCCTGAATGACTGAAATACTTAGGAAATTTGTATGTAGCATTCAGAAAGCTGATCGTTGAAGTGGTATTTTATTATCTGTGAAATTTTTATGCCTACTGTAGTTTCAGTTGTTGGAGATTTTTGCAATTTAGGAGTTTTATTATGTTGTCTTCTTAACACTGTTTCAGTGGACTCCTGCGGGGATCCCTCATTTTCTCCTTCTCCAGGCTTTTAATCATATACTGATACATCTTTATTTAACATTTTGGGCTTCCCTTTTAGTCTAATACAGAGTTTGGCATCTGGGCGCATTTTCAAATTCATTTTTCTTGCCTGAATGGATCATAGGAAATAAAACTGTTCAGTTTTTGGTTGGTTGGATTTTGGTGGGTTTTTTTGAAACTTTGGTTCTTGGAGTGCTTTTCACCACATTTTGATCACTTACGCCATTACAATTGTCCCCCAGCAGTTTTCAGCAAGCGTTTCAGTCCCTTTCTGGCAAAGATGATTAATCCTCTTATTTATTCATTTTTTTCAGTGTAAGTGACCAACTCTTCAAAAAGAGAATTGGTGCTTTTCAGAACCCATGCAGCTGGCACCTCATTTTAATGGAGCTAGTCCTGCTCCTGGGGGAAGTCCTGCCTTCTTTTTTTGTGCAGACAGTTCAGAAAGTACCTGTTTTCCCCCTTCATTTTGACTTTTTTGAGGCTAGAGGTTGATGCATATTTTCATGTGTTTGTGTGTGTAGGAAAGACAGTCCTGGAGCAGCTGGCTCTCTTCTCCCACAGGGCCATGGTGTGGTTCTGGACATGGCAGTGTCAGGTTTATGGTTGGACTTGATAATCTCAAAGGTCTTTTCCAGTCAAAATGATTCTATGATTCTATATAGACAAACAATTTTAGTAAAGAAATATATGTATGTATCTCATAGATACACATTTGTATAGAGACACACATGCAAACACACACGTATCTATTTCCAGGGCTCAATCACAATCATTTTTTGTACCTCTGCTCCTGATGGCCCCTCTCACTGAGTTGCCAGCATCTGTCATTGCCTTTCCAGTCTCAGGTGGGGACCAAACCCCTCAGTGCCAGTCTCTGGAAAGGGGCAGGCACTGAGCAGCACATTTGCAAGACCACAGCTTGATTTGTGATCTTGCAATTCTAATCTGCATTACCAGCTTGTGCTCTGTGGAGTGGAGTCTGTGGGCCACTTGTTTTATCTCAGTGACTCAGTAGGTGACTTGTCAGAAAAGTAGCATTTATTGAATGTTTGTGTGATGCCTGCCTTTAAGAACACCAACCCAGAACTGGCTCTAAGTGAGACTGCAACAGCGACAGCTGTGCAGGCACAGTCTGTACATTAAGGGAGGACAAATATAGATGTGTGAGCTGTGGTCTGTCAAGTTGGTTAGGTTTTGTGCATTGCCCTTTAACCTTGTTTTATCCTTTTTTTAGGGATTTGTGCCTGGTCTGTTCGGAACATCACATGGAGCGCTCCAGTTCATGGCTTATGAGGATTTGAAAGAGAGATACAACAAGTATAGAAACAGAGTATCAGATACAAAATTGGTAAGCTGCTGGAGAAAAAAAAATGTTGTGGCCTGTGAATAAATAGAAGTTGATTCCATTTGTTGGATTATACAGCAGCCAAATGTACAAAGTACTGATACATTAATTGAAATGCAGAATAATAGAAGGAAATAATGCTTTCTCACATTTTAGGAACAAGCAGCTGGTTTTCACTGTTTTTGAAAACCGACTTCTTATTTTGGCAAGTGTTTTGAGAATTTTAGAGGGAGGAATGAGAGTTTTTTCTTACTTTGTGGAGCCAGAGGGGATGGTATTAAACCCTGGAAAACTGGATGCAAGTTAGGGAAAGGTAGCTACTTTTAGAAGAAATGTTTCTCTTGATGGGAATGAAAAGGCACAACACATGTTTTACAGTCAATTACTTGTAGCACTGATGTAGTAAACATTGACATTTCTTTTAATGTTTTGTATTATAAGGGGGGGAAATCTAGAGTATTGCTTAGCTGTACATTTAAAAATCAAACAAGATTTTGGGAAACTGGCTAATTTAAACCGTACTTAAGGCAAGCCTGACAATATTTGTTGCTTTTAGAACACTGTAGAATACATAATGATGGCAGCTGTATCCAAAATATTTGCTGTGTCAGCAACATATCCCTATCAAGTTGTGCGAGCTCGTCTTCAAGACCAGCATAACACATATTCTGGGGTGTTTGATGTGATCCGCAGGACGTGGAGGTAGGTGTGCAAAATTAAAAGCCTGCGTGTTGGAAACGGAGTTTTACAGCATCAGAGCTACCTTTACTGGCTTCTGTGCTGACTTGCAGAACCAGTACAGTTGAGAGCAAACAAAATGTTAGTTGTACAAAATCATATTGTGCAAGATGCCACCAACAGCAGTAAACTGAGGACAAAGGAGGAGATAGAAGAGGGTCAATGCCCCTCTGCAGGTTTCTCTTGTTTATTCTGTCTCCCTTCTCTCTTCTGCAAATTTCACAGGCTAAAAAATAACATTGACGTGGCTGGTTTGGGACACTAAATGAAGTCTCACTTGAACTGTTTTAGCTTATCACATAGGACAGGAGCATTGTGCTGCTGGGAGTTGTGGCTAATCCAAATTCCTGGCACAGTGAAGTGGGCTATCCAGAGCTGATTTTACTCATGTCCCTGGGTTACCCTGTGGCCTGACTGCATTTCTAGTCTAGTCCCAGCTTCCTGTAGGACTTATAGAGACCTGTCACCTCACACCATGTTTTCTCACAAGCCTTCCCTGAGCTCTTCCCTGAGCTCCACAGTGCAGGTGAGAGTTTTCACACAGACTGTGTAATTATTAAGGGTGGCCACCTCTGCATGTGCATCTGGTACTCCCCTTGCTCTGACAGTGCTTCTGGGTTACAGCACTGCTGGAGAGATGTGAATGGAGTCCTGGGCTATGAAGAGGTGCCAGCTGAATGAGTGTCTGAGGCTGTGTTGTTCCAGGAGCACCCCTGGTTCAGAGGCAGTACAACCATTTCAACTGGAGGCAATTTAGAGCAAAAATAGCTCTGATGTCTCAGTGCGGTGCCCTTCAGTGCTGCAGTCTACAGGAAGGCTTATTAGTTCTGATGAAGTGTAATACAGCTATTCTGGGTCCACTACTGTGCTTGTGATAAAACAAATGCACTTTAGAGAGGGTAGTGTAAAGCACACCCAAGCACTTCTCAGGATCTCTGTTTACTCATCATTCCAGGTGTCCTAGGCCTGTGAAGCCTGCAACCAGGGAGCTGAGATTTAATGTCTCTGAAACTTTTTAACAGCCCTAGCATGAACACTGATTCAAATCGGGACAAGTTAGATTCTCATTTATTGGCCAGTGGAATCAAAATTCTGTAGGGTGTGCTTAAATTCTCAAAAAATGAATGCTGACTTTCCTTAGTTGTTTAGTCAGTTCTTGTAGCATGAAGAAATACAGTAAATTGCCATCTATGTAGACAATACCCACAAAAAACCACAAACAACCTCGGCTAAATAACTGATCTACATAATACTATTGTATGATCAGAAGAAAAAATGATGGGTTAGTGCTTGATGCACTTTAAACACTGTCTGAAATTGTCATTTCTAACCCGAAGTGCATCTCTCAAAGTGAGCATGAGAAATAAAATGCCAGTCTTTGTTTTATGTCTGATTTTTTCTATTAAAAGACATTAATTAAAACAATTTTTTTTTTTGTCTTTAAAGGAAAGAAGGTATTCATGGATTTTACAAAGGAATTATACCCAATGTGATCAGAGTGACTCCTGCCTGCTGTATTACCTTTGTAGTTTATGAAAATGTGTCTGGCTTTTTACTTGGTTTTAGAAAAGAAAATAATTAAAGGTATGAACTTGTGTTCCTAGGAAGGAATCTATCCTTTATTTTTTATATTTATGATCTGGGAGAAATTTAGTTCAGCAGTCTTCTTTTACACTGTGAATTGATCTGGTATTTTGAGGAAAGAATGTAGAGACAGTAAAATACTGCCAACATCTCTCCTGTTGAATGTTCCTGCGTTGCTGCCTTCCTCTCTGAATCAGCTGTGTCTGCTTGAAACAGATGTCTGCAACTGTGAATCACAGTGCTGTGACTGGCTGAAGGCAGCTGCGCAGCAATTCCATTCATCCTGGCCTGCCTGGAATAACCCACTAAGCAGTTTCAGCAAGTCTCAAGGTTACAGTTGGTGAGATTCTGCTCCTGCACAAGTGGAAAACTTCATATGAAAGCAACTCTGGGGCCTGTCAAAACTTTCCTGAATCTCTGAGTCTCATTAAAACAAGGAAGGTTATCTGAATCCGCATCTGTGTTATTCATCAGATTTTAGGATATGGAATGCTCCAGACTCCATTGCTCATCCAACACAAAAATGCTGCCTCAGTGGGGTGCAATTTGGAGACTGAAATTGTTTTTTTAAAACAGCTGTCCATTCTTGAGTTTGAATAATTGCAAGTCTGATGAAACTGAATTCTTGTCTCGTACCAGGACAGACTTGCACTGTGGTTTTTGACTTGGTTTTAGCACCAGACTGACAAATGTTGTGTGCATTGCTGGCTACTTAATTAATTTTCTCTGTCTTCCATTCCCTCTCCATCTCTGTGCCAGAGTCTGTCTCCATTAATGATACATCTGACCAAATATTACTAAGTAAATGCATATTTGAAAGTGGGCTTGCATTTTAAAAATGAGGATTTTTTTTCTAGTAATCTCATAGTGATGCAGTATTCAAACTAGTGTAATAACAAATAGGACCACACTTACTTTCAATAATCTCTGGAAAAAAAAGTTTCTAGTCTAAAAAAATTGTGTGCACAGGACTTCATTCAAAAAAACCAGAACAATCCATTAATGTCTTTGGATTAGGTTTAAGAAAAAGATTGTTAATTCATGGATTGCTAACTTAATGATAAATTAAATTAAAGTAAAATTTAAAGTAAGTAAATTTGTATAATAATTATGGTTTTTTCCATACCAATAATTGCCATCAAGGATATGTACTTTTTAGAGTTCTGGGTTTGGTGGCTTGGGGTTTTTTTAGTTCTTTAGGAAAATACATTACTGACCCTAACATCTGCCTTCTGCTGTTGGTAAGAAGATATTAAGAAGTATCTAGAAAGTGTCATTTAACTAGGAAATAAGTTAGCAAAGGCTATTCAACAGGTAGTTACATAGGGAGCAGAATAATCCAGAATAATCACTTAGAGAAGGTTCCTGTTTACCAGACTAACCTAAATCAGAAAGAGCAATTTTTAATAAAAATTTAACAGATTAGGGAATTGGTTTAAATTTTAAATTAAAATCTGGAAAGCTACAGAAACTACTCAGCATTTTTGAATCTTTATTCAGCCTTCCACTTGCTTGTTTTTGTAGATACTATCGCCACGTACCACATTTTGGGTATAACTAACTTTATTAATAATTAACACTTTTTCTTCCACAATCCTATCCCCTCTACTGATACAGTTGATATTCTCATCGGAAATAATAATTTCATCTAGGGCCAGTATGGCTGGCTTTGGTTTTTATTAAGGAAGCTTCTGTGTGTATTTAGCTGAAGATAAATTTGCTGGAAGTTTACCATGTAAATTACGTAGATCCATAACAGCAAATTCTGCCTTTGGAGGGTGCTTACCTGTGTTTGGGTGTTCTGTGGTACCCAGAATGAACTTAATGGAACACTGGAGTTAACTCTGCCACCCAGAGACCAAAATATATTGTGAGAACAAATGAAGCAATCATAAAAGAAAAAAAGCTGTGCACATAGTACCCTGGATTAGTGTGCTCTAGGCCCAGAACAGTTTACTTGTGCTTTAGGATAAATGCAAGCATGTGCACAATCACTTACTGTATGTTAACTGACTTTCTGTGAATTCACACCGTAGCTCAGTTCATAGTAACTTGCTTGTGTTCAGATACCTTAAAACCATCGTCCAAGCCAGTGAAAACATTACAGTTCTCCAGAGACAAAATACCAGCTGTGTAACTTGCTGGCTTGCAGCAAGTCTCATACACAGTCTTGCAGCTGGGTAAGCCCAAGTGCTCCCCTCACTGCAGGTGTGCTCCCCTGGTATCTGCAACAACAGCTACTGGCAAGAGCTACCAAGGTGAGAGATGCCTGGGGGAAAGAAGATGAGATTTAATCCTAAATAGCTGAAAGAAATTCATTATCTCAGATTTAATGGGGTTTTTTCCTTTTAATTTCTGAGAAGACTGGAGATTTTTGCATGTTGTACATGCTTTTTTGCGGGTTTTTTATTTCATTGATGTAAAATTGATTTTGTAATGCAAACATGACTATGGTTTCTCTTTAGAATATGTACAATTTTTAAAAATATTTGAGTATGTCACTTGTAGCATTTGGAAGAAAATACTTAAAACACTGAAGCTGATGTTCTGTTGGCATGATTGCTGTTGTCACTTGTCAAACAGCTGTGACATCATTGTTTCACTGTACCAGTTCCCTTTTTGAAAGCCTAGGCATTTCAACCTGCCTTATTTCCGTATCTTCTAAACTATTCAATATATCTAGCTTTTAACCAGTACCAAAGTGATTCTATATATATGAAAGGCTAAATCCTTCAGAATTATATTACTGGAGTAATGAAATTAAGTGCGGTAACTGTAAAATTATTTAGTGTCTGCATCTTAATAGTGGAGACCAGTCATAGGTGTTACACTGAAATCCAGTCTATCAAGAAGCAAGAGAGGGAGTGGAAGCTTAGATAGTCTGGTTTTGTTCACTTGCTCAAAATGAGGTATTTAACACTTACCGCGTTGTCTAGGGCACAGTTAAGTCACCAGGAGTTTGTTGTGAGACAAGACTGTGACAGCAGTCAGGTTTACAGGAGTGAATTTCGTGTATGTTTTCTGAAGGCTAAAGCCAACACCTGATTTTACTGTCTTAGAACTTTATCTATAAAGCCTTCTGAAAAAAATCGTGTATCATAACACTATGTAAAATTAAGCATTAAGCAGATTAATGATCAATAAAATAATCTGGATTTTTTTTTTGTAAAAGGTCTTATTTATTTGATACAAAAAGTCATGGTTAATTCTAAAAACAGTGGTGGTATTACATCAAAAAGGAAATTTAAAAAGTTAATGAACTTAGTTTTGATACTTGTATTCTAAAATGATTATTATAAAAAGCCTCTGCCATGTGCAAAACAAGACAAAGGCTACAGATGCAAGGCTTTTTCAGTCCAGTACTTGCATCCAAGTCTATTGAAATAAATTCTGAAGAAAATAGTACAAAATTTTTTTTTTTTAAAAAAGTATTATAAAAAGGGAGGGAAGTTATTTTGGCAGTTCTTCAATGATGATTCGGGAGACTGAATTCCATCCAGTAGAAGCATCTCCCCGTGGATAATCTGAGCAAGTCCCAACCCAGATGGCAATATCCACCAAGCCAGCATTGATCCCTTCGCACAGACCTTCCACTGGTTAAAGACAAAAATCAGGTTACCCTAGCAGACACAACCCCTTTGTATTTCACAACTGAAGGTGGACACAAGTACTTAGAACAGCAGTTCTTTGCAAGCTTGTGCTATTTAGTTAAGTGTGAACAGCTTTTTGAATTTTTGGACAATTTCAGAAATAAAAGCTATTACATAGAGATGTGGCAACATCAGTTAGAGCCATGCAGTGCCTCTGTCATGCTGCTGCTTGACACTCATTGCAATACCTGAAGCAGATCACAATCCACAGGATGGCTAAATGGGAGGTATACCTGCTGCTTTAAATACCCAAATTTACACACTGGGAGCTGGAACATGGCTTCATACCCTTCCAGCCATCTTTCTAGCAGTGATGGGAGGGGGTGGGCCATGCCACCTTGTTTACAGCTAAGCCCTGTAAAGGTGATTGCCACCCTCTAAGCTTTTCCCCTCGTAATTCACCACTCCTCCATGAAGTTCCATTCCTAATGCCCCACTAGTTGGAGGTGGGGTAATGAAGATCAGTCAGCTCTACCCCTATGCTGAAGAAATCCTATGATGGCTCTAGACATTAGATTTCATATAGTCATGCAGTACAGGGAGGAAAAACTAGAAAGAGCACAGACTTTGCATTCCCTTTTCCTAGTGTCACATCCTTTTTGTTGAATGACTTCACTAATTTGCCTCATCTTAGCAAATGAAGAATTGCTCCCAGATATTTCATTTTGGAGGTACTTTTGTGCCCCAACTGAAATCAGAGTAGAAATTGCAGGGGGAATAACTCTCGTTTTGTGCACAGATAATGTGCAAATGCCAGTATTTTAAGGCAGGATGACACCTGTCTACTTGGCAGTAAGGCTGTTTCTCCATAGGCTAATAATGCACAGAATGTCTCTGTATTCGTGTTGTTACATGGATCAGTAGAACTGTCTGGATAGAAATGTTTTCCATTTCTAAACCTCTGGATATAAATACCATGAAGAATACCGCAGCAAGAAAGTACCACTTATAATAAATAATTATAATACTGTTACTATCAACAGTCAACTCTGAGGCAGGAGGGTAAGAGGAACAAGTGTTAGCTGGCCACTCTTCTTCCTCTTGTTTCAGTCCTCTGACCTTTTGAGGCAGATGCCACTCTCTGCCTTTGGTGACTGCTACTGCCTTCTACTCCATCTCTGCTCTCCTGGCACACGTACCTGAAGAAGTTCGGTGTATATTAATAGTAGAATTCAGCTCCGGGCTCCCTTGGTCTAGGTATATGATGGCTTCAATGGGAAGAGGCCCAGCACACTCTGCCCCGTTGAAGGTGAAGTACCAGCGCTGGCAGCAGGCACTGCGGCACTTGAGGCGCAGTGAGCCGCTGAAGAGCACGCGCAGGGCGCTGTTCGACCGCATCTTGGTGAAGGTGCATTCCTGGCGGGAGACAAAATGCCTTGGTACAAACCTCTGGGCTTCAACCTATTTGTTTTCTATACATGTATATTTAGGACACATATTTAGGAATATATTGATTTCAGAATGTTTTGGTTAGGCTCTTTAGTCCCCTCTGGGGGAAAAAAAAAAATTAGAGCCTGGCAAATGCCTTATGGTGCAAAGATGCAAATCAGAACAGCATCTCATAGATGGTAAAGGAGAAACAGATAAAGTACATTCTGAACTTTATTTAGATACCAACTGCTATTAAGTTGGTAACCTAGTTACCTTCTAGGATTTATGTAAAGGGGTATAAGCTCTCTGAAAGCTGCACTCAAGCCACAGAATCACATAAGGATTGGAGGGGACTTCTGAAGATCATCTAGTCCAACCTCCAAGTCCTTGCATGACAAGACAGCAGTTTCTGTGTCTGCTACCAGAAATCCTGGACTTAACAATTACCACAAGACTTCTGAGTGGTTTATACCCTGATAAAAGCTCCACAACTGAGAAATAAATATTTTCAGGTTTTTAAGTGGTAGTTACCCTATCTTCAAAATGCTGGATATCATGGCGGGAAAAAAAGCCCAAAAAAATCTAGGGACAGTTCTGCAAGCACAAGGCAGTGAGAAAAATCTACTGAAAAAGTTAATTCTCCCTCTAGCCACAGCACAGCAGTTAAATTGCTGTAACCACTCTAGGTTTTGCTTCATAGCTGGGATTGAGCAGGGATTTTTTCTAGGGTTGCACCAATGTGTTTGAAAGTTTTACACCCAGGGGGGCAGTGGAAGACAGACTATCAGTCTGGGTGACATTGGCAATTCTGCTCCTGAGCAATGCTGATCCTTTGCTGTAGCATTCTGCAACTGAGTTTCAGTGAACAATCACTTTGAAGCACGAGCTATGAAGAGAGATACACTTAACAGATTAAAGATGTACAGATGAGTTATAAAGATGTACAATTAACAGATTAAAGATGTACTGTAGGGATTGACTCCCGACAATGTACAATTTCCATCCTGAAGATCCTCCTTAGGATTGAAATGGTAGAAATATTGCCCTGTTTTGGGCAAGCCAGAGGTACTTTTTTTGGTACTGTGACTTTCAGCTTTACAGTTAACAGATCTGGTCTTCTAAGTATACTCTTACACTTATTATTATTGTCTTATACAGCCACAAAATTCTTCTGAAACCCTATTCCAGAAATGAAAGAGGCACATAGCTGAAACACAGCTGAGAGGAATACGAAGTAGCTAAACCTTCGAGAAGGTTACCCTCCCGTGCAGAAAAAGGCCCCAGCAGGAAACCTGCGTGGTTGGTGCTGCCCAGCTCCCAGGGGCAGACCTAGAGGCTGCTGCAGTTGGTGCTGGCAGAGCTGACTTACCGCGATCTTCCCGAGGTCGATGCCGTAATTTAAGGCGCTCCATGAACACTGCTTGAAGTTGGGCGTCCAGGACTCCTCGATGCTCTCCCGCATGCACTCGCCCTTCTCCCCTTTCAGCCCATCCCGTCCCGGGATCCCAGGGGTCCCAGGGATCCCATTGGTTCCTGGGTTTCCATCCCGTCCAGGAACGCCACTGGGGCCTTGTAAGCACATGCCATTATACTGAAACACAGAACAGATCTTGCTGTTTCCATCCTTTAACTCCGAGGCTAACCGAGTCAAACACAAATGAATAACAACAAAACACAAAACCCTTGCTGTGCCACAAGTTAATGGGCTATTTCTGCATCTCTGAGAAAATGGTTCCACAGAAGAGAAAAAAGGAAGAATAAAATTTGAAAGATAAGCAGTGCCAGCAGAATTTGCTGTAAAATAGGATGCCATTTTTAAATGAAAAGATACATAAATCCTAGAATTAAAAATTTACCTAGTCTGAGAATTAAAACCTGTCGGAAAACCTCAGAAAAGTCAAAACATTTCAATACAGAAACAAAAAAAGAAGTCCCATGTTAGTAGTTATTTTCTCCTAATCCACCATTACTTGTGTAACTGTCTCTGCTAATAAGTTTTCTTCTTCTTTTATTTTTTTTTGAAAGTAAAGAAAATTTCGAATTTCATAGAGAGCAAAGGTTAACACCACTTTTCTTCTGCCAGTGCTCCTCTGGGGCAGAACCACATTGTGATAATCAAGCTTCACAAGTCAGACTCCAGAACGCACACAAATGGATGGTGACATGGATGTGGGAAGCTGCACCCTGGAATAAAGCTGAACCCAGGAACCCTGTTTGTAACAGTGGGAAGGTGCACATGGGAGGATGGCACACTAACATCCTTGCTAGCATCACAATATTAGGAAAGGTCAAATGTTGCTCTTCCAAACTCCATGTTAACACACATCACCTTCACGCTTTATGAGGCTTGGGACTGCCTGCCTTGGAGAGGAGGTTTGTGAAGCCCAGAGGTCCTTTCCCCAGCAGCCTGAGTGCTGGGATGCCGGAGGAGCACTGGTGTCAACAGGCATGGAAATGAGCAGGAACCTGCAGGGGCTGGCCATGGCTTTTACTTCGTATGATCTTTCCCATCTGGTGACTGACAGCTTCCTCCAGTCTTCATCCCAAATCCTCACAGATAGCTATATTCTGCTCTTCCACTTTCTCACTTTATTTGTCTTCATCTATTTTAATCCACTGAATCCCTACTTGTTTCAAAAAGAAACAGTGCTGCAACTATTCACCCTCATACCAGCCATGCCCATCTGCACTGCAGGAACAGTAAACTACAGCCCCTGCCCTCTCTCCTTTGTCAGACTGGTGAATTTTCTTCACTGAGGCTGTGCCTTTTCACAGGCTCTAGTGCAAAAGCCAGTATAGCCATCACAGACTTAGCTGAAGCCACTCAAAAAGTAAAATCAGTGATTATATGGAGAGGTCTAGTAAGAAGTAAAATGAGGGTTTGACTAATGGTGGCTAGATTTCCCTTACTACCTTCACCTAAGAAAACACTGCTGGCTAAAGGCAGTGGAAATATTGGAATATTTTGATGAAGAAAGCTATGTTTTAGAAAAGTTAGCTGAAGAGAAGAGTTGTTAGCAAAGCACAGAGCACCCCAGGAAAACAATGCAAGGACATTTCTATTTCACACAGCACCAGTTATCTGGTTTTGCTGTTGCTTTCCCACTGGACTCTATTTGTAACAGTGACTGGCTCTGGCTTTTGCATGTGGTTACTCACCACAGAAATCCTGGATGTGGAAATAGGCAAGAGCTGGGGACAGGCCAGAGCTCTGGCCTATTGCACCCATCCCCAGAGACACCAAGAGGGGCTGGCCTGCCTTCACAGAGGAGCTGTCACCCACAACCACACAGCAAGAGCACCTCAGCCATGGCACATCCCAAAAAATAAATGGGAGGACAAGAATTACCTGGGCTTTGGGCTCCACTTCAAATTAAATTGTCTGTCTTTCCAAACCAAGTCTTTTCATACTTTCTTAAGCTAGAAATTCATAAAACATATTTTAAACATCCACTGAAGGCTGGATGCCCCCTCAGTCCTGCCTTCACTCTGCCCTGGCAGGGCTTTTGCTGAAGCAGTCTGTACGGTCGGGCTGTGCATGAGTCAGCTGCCACTGATTCACCCGTGCTTCGCTGCTCGCTCTGTTGCACCCAAAAAGCGCCAAGCAATTCCAAAGAAATGAGGGACCCTAAAATACTGCTCCAACAGAAAGCTTAAGCTCATCCATGTGTACAGACTCCTTATTCACGATGCAATTCAATTTCCACAATAAAAGTGAAAAGGCAATGAAGAAGTGCGAAAGAGAAGGAGCTTAGCTGTCAATGGTGCTTCCAGCACATCATTTTAGGGGATCTCTCTGGAGATCATGGAAGAAATGGCCATTTTCTAAAGAAGGTGAACGGCAGTCCAGCAGTTCACAGAAATACCTTCACATCTGCTTTCTACATTCCAAGGAGTGGAAAATTTCCCTCCTGTCATCTATCCCTGAGATGGGATAGTCCCAATGCATTCAGGTTTCTAGTAGCAATGGAATTACAAACAGTGGTGTGCAGTCCGTGCCGCCAAAGGGAATAATACATTCATGCGACTCCAAGGAAAAGTGGGTTCTGTAAGCATGCAGATAATTTTCAGAGTATCTGCTGAAGAGCAGACTTCTTTTTTTATCTTTTGTACTTCTTTCATTACTATTTATGCACTAGCCTTTTGGGAGCTAAACAGCAGTCAACTGCTTATGTTGAAAGGAACTATACAGCATTTACTACCTATGTTGGAAGGGCTCTAAGGTTTCGGCGTTGCCCCTGCGGTGTGCTGAGCGCAGGAATCAGCCCACGGAGCTGCGTCGGGCCCGGCCGCGATGTCCCCCCGGCATGGTGCGCGGTGGGGAGTGGGGATGTTCCCCCGGCATGGGGCACAGCAGGGAGTGGGGATGTTCCCCCGGCATGGGGCACAGCAGGGAGTGGGGATGTCGCCCCGGCATGGGGCACAGCGGGGAGTGGGGATGTCCCCCCGGCATGGGGCACGGCGAGGAGAGGGGATGTCCCCCCGGCATGGGGCACGGCGAGGAGAGGGGATGTCCCCCCGGCATGGGGCACGGCGGGGAGTGGGGATGTCCCCCCGGCATGGGGCACGGCGGGGAGTGGGGATGTCCCCCCGGCATGGGGCACGGCGAGGAGCGGGGATGTCCCCCCGGCATGGGGCACGGCGGGGAGTGGGGATGTCCCCCCGGCATGGGACACGGCGAGGAGAGGGGATGTCCCCCCGGCATGGGGGACGGTGGGGAGTGGGGATGTCCCCTCGGTATGGGGCACGGCGAGGAGTGGGGGCTCCGCCGGCTCCAGCCGCCACCCTCGACCCTGGCCCGATGAGGAAAACACTAAAACTCACACTGGCCCCCGAAATGCTGAGGTTTGTGTGGAAGCCCGTCCAGCCCCTTCTCAGCGTTTTCCTGATTCAGCACAACAAGGGCGTAATTAAGTGAACCACGAGAGATGCCCAGCAGCGCGGGACCGGCGCGGCCCTGCCTNAGCAGCAGCAGCGGGGCGGCGGCGGCGGCCGGGGCGCGGGGCATCGTGCGGGGCTGGGATGCGCCGGGGCCGGGATGCGCCGGGGCCGGCTGCGGCAGGAGCCCGGGTCCGCCGCTCTGGGCGGCAGCGCGGGGATAAATGAGCCTTTCAGAGCGCGCAGCCCGAGCTCCCTCCCCGGGGAGGCCGGGAATTTCCATCCTGTAACCGAGCGAGACGGCCGGGCAGAGCCACCCCCCCGCAGCCATTGGCACGGGGCCGGGGGCTCCCTCCCCCTCGGCCCGGCCCCGCCGAGCTTTCCCCGGGCCATGCCGGAGCCCCTGGCCCCGCCGAGCTCTCCCCAGGCTGCATGCCGGAGCCCCTGGCCGCGCCGAGCAGAGCCGAGCCGAGCGGCGGCAGCGCTGCCGGGCTCCTCCCGGCCCTCCCGGAGCCCTCCCCGCTCTCCCGGAGTCCCAGGCTGTTCCCTTGCACGTTTTCAGGTACTCGCTCGGCAGTCGGTAGCTCCTTTCCGATGAAGGAGCTGTCACGGCAAGAAGCCGCCTAACGCCACAGAGGAATCCTGATGCACCGTGAGGGGAAACTGATAAAATATCAGCTGGGCATCAATCACAGATCTCATTTTAACAGAAGTCCAGATAAGTACACAAAATCCTTCTAACAATAGGGGATTTCGGAATTGTTCGAAAAACCTGGTATTGCCAGACTGAACATCGTGAATTTAGTAACAGAAGGAAAGTTCTTGGCTACCCAGTGTAAACCATCTCATACTGCTTTCATTTAAAATCATACTTTATTTTTCATCATTCTAGAAATGAAACCATTATAAAATAAAGGCTGCGATGTATTCTAAAGAATTCAAAATAAAAATAACAAATGTTTGAGAGGTAGCTTCTGTATACTGCAAACTTCATGGGATTTGTAGAGGTAGAGTTTCCAGAAGGGGGATATAAGCTTCAACACTTTTTTTTTCCAAAGTATTTAACAAAACCACACATTTCTCCTGCAGGAAAGAATGCTACAAGAAGTTGAGTCATTTAAATAGGCTGCACGGAATCACATTTCTGTGTAGACTGAACCCCCTTCATGTGGCTCTGAACTTTAAGCCACTTCTACCTTTCTTCCCTTTCCGTGTCAGTACTGGTGGAACAGTAACAGTGAAGTGAGATTTACACCACAGGTCAGTCACACGCTGTCCTGAGAACTGGGACTGACATCAGCCACATTGCTGAGGTGAGGGCTCCTACCTTGTGAAGAAGTGCAGTGTTACACCCTGCCAACTTCAAAAAATGGCTGGTAAATAATAGCGGTTCCCTAAAACCAGTTGGGAAAATTTATGGAATGATGTAAATTTTTAATTGTAACAATTGCTTTGGTGACAGCCTCAGTCAGCATCCACAAACACACACAGACAGAGGCTTCACTGAGCGATTGTGCAGCACTGCCAGCAACCCCTACTGCCTGTGGCCTGGGCTGATGGCAACACTGTGAAGGTAGCAATGCTTGATTTCTGTGTCACCTGCATGTTCACACAAGCATCCTTACCAAGGGCTGGGGATCCTCAGCATCAACACAGGCTGTTGCTAAGGTGTGTCCCTTCACAGTGTGCCAAACTTCTGCATTACAGAACTAATTTCCTCAGGCAAGGTGCAGCAGCACTGCACACCTAACTAAGGCACTCAGGATTTTAGAGAACAAAATTTGCATGGGCATTCATGATTATTTCCCCACCTGGGTTTGCTCACCATTAATTTGAGTGTGGATTAGAAGCTTTGAAATTCCAAATGGCTTTGCCAGAGGAAGAAAACTGAGGAGCAGTGTAAGAAAAGGTCGTAGAAAACAACGGTGGAACATTTGCTTTGAGCTCTGGTGAGACCATTGTGCAGCTCCAAGCACTCATTTGACTTGCTGTGTGCATTTCCATCTGGAAAACATGAATGTCAACATCCTCCTTAACCTGCTTCAGTTCAAGCAAGCCTCGTCATCTCTTAGGATAATGCTCTGTGGGCTTCTGATATATTTGAATTCTTCTGAGGGCACCAACCACTGCTGTATGCTGGTGAGATACTCCAATTGAATCAGAACTACTGATCTACTTTGCCTTAACTATTTGCTTGAGCATCCGCTGACCACGATCCATATTACATCAATTAGTGATTCCTTAGTTTTATCCATACTGCCATATGATATAGGCTTTATCTTTTATATGTGGCCTCAAAAACATATCAGCAAACATTATGAGTTGCTACATCCACCACATAAATGTCACTGAAATCCCCTAGATGGACAGTCTGCTCCTGCACAGCCTGGACAGGCTCACACAAGGTCACCACGGAGCAGTCAGTGCATCTTGTACTGAAGATGCTCACATGATGAGGCTGATGCCATGAGTGCAGTCTCTCTGATGCAGCTTGAGCTGCTTTCCCCCCTCACATAGCCTCTCAGCATCCCAAAAATCCAGACACACAAGTCTGGAGAGGAGGATGTTCCCATATGCACATGTGTTTCCATTCACCTCAGCTATAACATGTTTAAATTCAAGGGACTGCCCATGGAGTCACTGGGGCTCTCTGCCTATCCTGTGCAAACTATTTCAGTTTATGAATACTGTTTGTTAGCACACTGGTTTGAATTCAAACAGTAAATAATTGTTATTCAATTCAATTGTTATTCAGTCCTTAGTCTTTACAGCATGAAATAACTGCAGGGAACCGGAAACACCAGACTTCGGTGTATAAATATTACAGAGAGTTCAAGACTGAGGATCCTGAGACAAAAGAGGCCCAGTAAGGTAAGTGCCAAGATCTGGACTTTTCATCTGCCTTTAACTCTTATTGCTTTATATATTTACCTGTTCTGGGTATGTCTGGGGATTTTGACTTTGGCTGGCAGGCTGATCTCTGCGTTGCTCTGGGGAGCATGTTATCATACCCCAGGGTAACAGCAGAGCACTCGAGGTTTGAAAAAGCCTGCCACCCCTGGCTGGGCTGCATTTTTCTTCTTTTTCAAGGCTCTATACCAGAAAAGAAAGGAGTCACAAGTGCAGCTTCTGTTCTTCATGTTGTTTATTAAGTTCAGATCTCAATTTCTGTGTGCTGCTCCTGCCTGAGCTTAGCACAATCAGAATCACGCTGCAAGATGGCCAGAAGACCTTGAGCACAGACTCTTTTAAAAACTTTTTACCCAATTAACAGTTCCAAAGTAAGATATTTTCAACAGATTACCAATGACTACTAATCCTAATTAACACGTTTCTTCCACACTAGATTCTTTCTACCAATCACTGAATCACAGGGACTTAGGTCAGAGAAGAAAGGAAGAAGAAGGAGAAGAGGAAGAAGAAGGAGAAGCCGACACCCTGAATTCTCCATGTTGTCTCTATATTAATATATAGAGCAAAATCTAAAACTACAAACACATTTTCTGTGGTGCACTAAACAACTACCTCTTCATTTCTTTGGTGCTCTCAGCTCACCCAGAAGTGGGGGTAAATGCTCCCACAGGCTTAGTTCGCAGGCCAAGCCTTTTTGGGGAGCTTCAGGGACAAAATGTGTCCCCAAATGATCAGGAGAAGTTCTTTGGCTTCCCTGGGTTCCGACAGAGGTTAGCACTGCAGCACTCAGCATCACAACACTCAGCATCCTTGCTGATTTGCCCTTGGTGCTTTTAATTGTGGAGTTCATCATTTAGATCTTGTTCACTTTACTACTGATGTTTTAGGGTGAGTTGTAAGTTGGTGTAAAAGGCTGAGATCAGGGAAAGCTGTTGAATTTTTCAAATGGCTCTTTGCAGGCTGCCTGTCTGATCAAGGAGACAAAGAGCTGTCTGTACTCCTGTCGAAGAAAACCAAAGTAAGAGCTCTCGGTTAATTTATTACAGATTTAAGAAATGGATTCCAACTTCTTCCACAAAAAAAGCCTTTGGAATTGCATAAAAATGAATGAGATTTTGGCCTTAGCCTCTTCTAACACCTCTAAATATATGATTCATATAGGATGCATAATATTAAAAAAAAACCCAAAACATCTCTCCCTCTCTTTTATTGCTTTTCTAGCACAGATACACCTATTTAAAAAAAAAAAATCTTCCAGTAGCTTCTACATAAAATGATAAAAGCATTGTAGCCACAGTAGTGCTTTGCAGGTACATATATTAAAATTTGAATCTTAAAATTTAATTTGGGGCATGTGCTCACCCTTCAGAGGCTTTTCTGCAGAAGAAAATTCCTGTGTTTATATACAGGAGGACAGTATTTTTTGAGTGTGAGGAAAAAAATATCCTGGAGTTAAGTGTTAATTCTTCACTTCTGAATAAGCTCATGGCAGTTCTTAATCTTACTATAGGAAATGTATTTTTACACAATAGAAAACATGAGAGGATCAATACTTTTTATTCTTCATATTAATTATGTTTTCTGTGGAGATAAATTTTTAACATTGTCTCTGACAACTCAAGACCAGGACATAGGTCAGATACCAGTGAAAACTTACGGAAACTGTTCCTTCCTTCATTGCCTGCTGGGGTTCCAGGCAGATCTGTTTTTTTCTGTCCAAGCCATCAGTTGATTTATAGTTGCATTTCCCCATAGCTGTGTTTTAACAATAATAATGGTGGCACTGAATATTTTAAACTAAACATTACTCACTAACAGTCAGAGAGAGATAAACTTTTATAAAACTGTTTGGGAGAACTGTCTGATAAAGGATAACTCTGGACACCCAGATATTTCCATAGTGTAAACTTTAAGATGAAAAGCCCATACTGTTTCCATTGACTGCTGGTTGCAAATTTCAGATCCTGAAAGGGTCTGGTCTGTACCTCTGCAAGTCTGCACCCAAGAACAGCTGGCACAATCCTGGCTGCAGTCATGGAAACATTTGGGTCTGTAGGGGCATCTGGAGCCCATCTGGTTAAGCAGGTCCGCTTAGATTGGGTTGTTCAATTTCAGTCCAGTTTTAAATTAAATTCACTGGATGTCCAGTGAATCATCACGTGCAAGAGGAGATCTGAGTCTCAGGAGGAACATTTGCTCGTTAGAGTGGCTGCGAATTAGTCAGTGGTAGAAAAATCACTTGGCTACCTCACAAAACCTCAATGAATAGAAAGGCTTATACAGAACTGAAAAGCTAACTTTCCTTAAATCCTGTGCTAATAAATGGTTATTAGGATGTGAAATACAGTGCTCCATTCAGACAGAAAGGCTTCTTCAGATGAAGGGCACAATCTGTGTTTTTCTACACCATTCATCAAATGCATTGCCAGAAGTTTGTCCTTCCCGTTTTGGAAGGCAGTGCCTCAAATTAGTGATAATCCTGAAATTAAAGGAATATACTTGAACTTCAAAATGTTTTATTTTACTTGTGTCCAGTGAGACATTGGAAAAGGAGTTCCTCAGGATAAGCAAGCCCTGAGTGTGGCTGAGGGAGGGCTCTGTAGCCCTTCAGAGTGATTTACAGAAACCAGACATCTATAGCCACCATAACAGGCACACACAAAATGCACAAAAGCCTGCAGATGCAAGATCTGGTCAAAGAAACAAACTAATTGGCCCAGTTGCACAAAACTCAGAAGAAACACAGACAAGCAGAGCCACAACAATGACACGTGGTTGCTGTATTTCTCCTTCTTGGATGTGGTGGTGGATCTTTAAGCTCGTGGCATTCCTGTGACCTGGCTCCTCACACCCACACTGACCTCAGTGAAAAAGTGCCATGCCTTGAGGCAAGCAGGGCTGTGGAGCTTCTGGGCAGCACCCACAGCATCTGCTCACAAATGACCCACAGTCACCAAAAGGGCAAAGGATGGACAGGGGCTGCTGGGTCAGGCTCAGTGCGGTTCACAAGTGGTTCAGTGGGGTCATCCTTTAGCCCTGAGGATATTCCAGCAGGTAAACTCTTGCACTAAAATTGTTTTATGTGCTAATATAGGAATCTTATTTGACTTGCATCAACAGACTAGTGCAATGGCACTGGAAAGGATCAAGCACCTGAATCCCTGGCACATGTGGAGATGATATTGTGTTCGGCCAGAACAGCAAAACTTCCACTAGCTTCCTGTAAAGAAAAATGTGGTTTTGAGTCCTTCTTTAAGTTATATTTTTACAGCAGGTGCTCATCTAACTATGCTTTTGTGAGGCATGACTTAGTGTTGTTTCCTTGTAACTTTGCTGTAATTACAGCATCTCTTGATTGATTATAGATCTTATTTATGAGGTCATAATTTCCCATTGTCAAGTAGAGGAACTTTCAGGATGTGTGCCTTAAAAATGCTGTTGAGGTTCTATTCATTTAAAAGGCAAAGTCCTCCCTTCTTTTTTTTTTTTTTTTGGGGTGGGTGGGGGTGTGTGTGTGTGTGTGCGTTGTGTGCTTCCTTGGTTTTCTGGCTGGTTTGGTGACTGTCCATTTCTCTCCATACAGACGCTCATCACAACTATCAGCATCTTTCGGTGTTTTTCTCAGGATAATCTTGCCTACGAAAATTTTAAGAAAAATAAATTAATTTCCGTGGTGAGCCCTGACTTCAACCAACACATTTGCATCTCAAGTACTCACTGGCACATCACGCCTGTCAGTGCCATGTCTCCACATTCCACAGAATGACACGTGTCTGGATTATTTATCCCTGTAGCCCCTATAGTGCATCCACTTGTTCTTTACTTGGAATCAGTAGATTTACTTGGAATCCATATCACAGCCATGCCGGTAGGAACCTGGAAGGAGAGCGAGATAGTTACTATAAGAAATGTATTTTTACACAATGTAAAAATGTGTCCAGTGGGCAACATCAGTGACTCAAACCCAGTGCCAAGGAACTGATGTTCAATGCTTCAGCTTCCTCAAAGCCTCCATCTTCAGTCATTCAAGACTTACATGCACTCTCAGATAGTAGGTAGGATACTACTAGAATTCAGTCTGGAGAGAATGCTTCTTGGATAGCTTAAGCCTTCAACTAATAACTAATTTACTAGTAATTTCTTGTGATCAAGTTTCATGGGTTAAGGTAGAACCTCAGGAAGATAAACTGGGGCATACATTCTCCTCTTAGTCCTTCATACATGACCAGCATTTAACATCCTTTTTCCTGTTAAGACCCCTTTGGTGGCCACGTCTAATCACCCCACCCTCACCCCTCTGACAAACCTACTCAATGGCAATAAAATATTTTCTTGCTGTTTCTCTTCATCTTCTATGGCAAAAATGAGTCCTAAAATACCCTTCCCCCTAAAATACCTGATGTTCTCTCTTGACCATGCTGCTGTACTTGAGTGTGCTCTCTGGGAGGGAGGTCAGTGTCCCTCCACATCACGTCTGCCCAGTACCAAGTGCCTGTTTGGCACTGCCTTTCCACAAGAAGTGCTTTCTTCCAAACTATTCCCCTCTCCAGCTCCTGAATCTGCTAAGAAACCAGCTGTGACCTATTTAATGAAGGTAAATAATTTTTTTAAAGATCTCATTGGTCATTACTTTATTTCAACTAGTACAACCAGAAATAAAGCAAACTTTCATTTTACATTTTGTTTTGGTGATCAAAGTTGAAATGCGAGGAATAAACATTAACAAAGAACTTGGATATAAATGTCCTGGCATGTTTTTAATCTTTTAATTATATTTTTAATCTCATGTGCTTTTTAATAGGAAGTAAAATTCAAATAAACAGAAGTAGATTTCATAGATGTACATCAGAAATACATTCTGAACTCCACTTCTAGGTATACAAAGCAGAAAGCTCATGAATGCATGGTATAAGTTGCTTTAATTAAACTCTAGTCCATTAAAAAAACCCCAAGTATGATAACTGTAAAAGCATGAAAGAATAAGTGCAAAAAAAAGGTAACGTGCAGGAAATAACATTTATACTCATGAGACTCTGAAATACCTTTGGTGCCAGCCATCCCAATTACTGCAAATACCACTGGTTAATACTGGCAGCGAGCTCTCCCAGTGAACGCAGGCAGAGAGCAGCCAGATGCCTTCAAAGACTGATCTAACAAGTGGCCAGTGTGAAGGGAAGGATGCAGCATTTCTCCTTTGATGTGAAGCCTTCTGAAACAGCACGTTGAGACTGGGTGGTCAAACTTCATAGCAAAACAGGACTCCTCATCCTCTTCAGCTACTGCATTTTTCGGTGTTTTGCAGAAAGCTAAACTTATTTTTATTAAAGAAGTTCAACTTCTCATATTATTTGCTTTTCTATTTTGCTTCTGAATTTCAACTGGATTTGACTGTTTAAACCAAATATATTCCGGATCCTGTAAGGAAAAAGGAGCTACAGTTCTCTGTAAATCAGTTGAACAGTTGTCAAAGAAAATAGTGCAATACTTCAGCTTGTTAATACTCCATCACTGAATTGTTGGGGTTTTTAATTAAAAAAACCAGAAGTATTTAAAGAGGTTTTAAATACTGCCGGTATTTTTCTTCTTCTCTGATAATAGTATTTCTTAAATGTTACAAACATTATTTTGTTCATATTTTCAAATGTAAACAATTTATTTTTTCAAATATGTGCATAGATTTACACTCTAGGTAAAGTCTACCCTGGTTTTCACTGAACATATTTAGCAAAATGGAACAGTGAAATACAGTATACATGTACCATAAAAGTACCATTCTAGTAACTTTAGGTGCTGTTTATTTCACTAATCAAGTATTATTTGAGATGCTAAATTTATTTTGTCCTTTAAAAGATTTTACATGCAACCTGAAAACTCAGTGCAATGCATAATTTGAAATGATTTATGACAATTCCGTTCAAAGAAAGACTGCTTGGCACACATTCCAGGTCTGGAGAAGCTGTCAGTATCCTATACTTTTGCTTCTTGCAAACAGTGGCACCAAACAAGATTAAAAATGGCTGTATCAATGTAAATAGCTGGATTTACAGTACATCTTCCAGAAGATTGCCAGCCTCCATTAAACAACTTCAGCTGGGAGATGGCCCAGGGAGAAGTTATTCCCACAGGTTCAGAAAAGCACTTTTAACATGAATGGTTTATTTTAACTTCATCCAGGTAACAAGAGGAAAGCAAATAAATAAATACTTTTGGTTAGAGAAGCTGTTTATGAGATTCTGCACTGCCCCTCACCATAAGGCAGTCAGTCTTCCAGGCCCTGACTCATCTCTGTGCCCCTTTTCTTTCAGATTCTTTCCCCTCATCACTGTTGGGAGCATTCAAACAGCACTTTAACTTTCCATTTACTGCTCAGGTTCTTCATGGTTAAAGTGATGCCTTAGTTTTTAACTTTTATTTTTTTCAAATCCTGTAGTGCCTAGTGTAACTCTGAAGTTTCCTGTAGCTCGTTAGCTGCCGCTCTCTTATGCTAAGATAGACATAACAAAGCCTCTCTAAAGCCTCTCTAGCTTGCTCTCCAAGGAGACCCAGACTGTTCTAGGCCCAAAATGTGTAAACCAACATATTGGGGAGGGGGGGAGGGCAAGAAATTGCATCATTAGCTAAAGTTTTAATCGGTGAATTTATGCTAATATGAAAATTGACCAAACCTATAAAAGTGTGAAGAACTCATGACTCATGGTCCATTTTGGGATCCATTGGGGCAGTAGCCTCTGGAGTGTACCTTCGAAGGCCTATCAAATAAATACCTACCTTTATTCCCTTACTCCTGTCTAGTCTCTGTTTTTAGGTAGACCTTTAAGGCATCAAAAGCATCCAGAGAGGTCACAGCCTCTTTGGCTGTAAGGATTGCCCTGGGAATTCAGAGTGTTTTTTCTGGTACAGCTGCCCTAGAACACACAAAGTGCTATGGTCTCAATCTACCACTAATGCATTTCACTGCCAGTCAATGTTTTGATTATTGCTTTGTATTTCACACTTCTTTGATAATTTATCTATTTTTAAGCTCACAGTAATTTCTATAGCTTCAAAATTACTTTACATTTATCTTTTTAGAGCAGTTACCACAAAAGCAATTTCTTTTCAGAACTTCCCAAAAAGAGGGAATAACATTAGAAAATTAAAAATCAATATTTTAGGAAGGTGGCAGCATAAGCAGTATGGAAATACATATTCCACATAATCTAAAGGAAATCTTTAGAGGTCATGAAAGAAAAAATGCTGTAAACATTAGGACGAAAGAACTAGTTCAAGTTCCCCACTCCTTCATAAGTCTGTGTTCATGTGAACAATTCCCAGCATTGTTCTGTCTCAGTTTCTCCCACAGGAGGAATAAAAACATTGCAATACTTATTAACTCACATAGCCCTACTAAAAATACTTGGGTTTTAGGTGCAAAAATAATACAGCAGTAGGTAGAGCAACAAATATGCCACATCTAGTTACTAAGAAATAACCACTCAGAAGCTCTTAGTATACAACAGCATATTTTATTACTAACAAATACAGTAGTAACAAAAGTATTGAACATGTGTTTAAAGTTACCTGGTTACAAACAGAACTAGAAGAATGAAGGGTATTTAGTGCACCTTTTCATGGGAGGTTTTTCATATCTTTCTTACTGTCCACTCAGTAGCAAGAACTTTGTGTACTTTTAATAGGAAAATTCTAAAAGAAGGAGCACATCCCACCGAAGGTAATAAATTACAAGTGACTAAAATGTAGATACTGTAATATAAAGGTAAAGAAATTTCATTTTAAATGCTAATGGATAAAACAAATAACTTTGGTTTATCAGAACTGTCATTCCTGCTGTTCCAGCACTTACATGTCCTTTGTACCATGAAATTTTCATTGTTCAATGCATCACCTTGAATGCTGCCCCAACTCACAGTAAATTCTCTGCATAGTATCAAAACATTAAGAAATATTCTTATTAGTGGTCAAATGCAAGATGCTGGACAGTCTTACAAAATGCATGACATTTAGGTTTAGAAAACAGCAAAATCTGTCACCAAATTATCTCAAGTAATAAATCCCACTGGCTCTTAAAAATTCTTGACTCAAAGTCAGACAATGAAACTGTTACCCACATCAGCAGTATTTGCTCTTGAGAACCACCTAGCATAAGAAAGGCTATATGTATTAAGGCCTTTTTGATTTAGAGAAAATACATTGCTGTAGCATAATAAAAAATTAGGCTTTGTAGAAGTATTAAGGCTGTCTTCTCAGTAAATAGGTTGTTAAAGAAGCCTGCATATTAATAATTCAACAGTTATTTGCAGCAGTTATCTGCAAGACATTTCTCTATAGCACTTAAAAAAAAATGAAGTTACACAGAAACAGCACGAGACGAGCTTTGGCTGCAGCTGAGGAGAGAAGCCCAAAGCCTGCAGTGAGACTGTGCCCACTGAGCCCAGGAGCCCAAAGTGTTTCCTTTGGCTCCATGCCCTGGAACATCACACCGGGAGAGGCTCCAAGAGACATTTTTCTGAGACAGTGCTGCATCTTCTGCATCATCCCTGCAGCAGGACCCGTCTCACCCCAAATATCAGTGCATGTTACGGATAAAGGTCCAACCTGCTTTTCTCAGAACTGCCTCACGGTGGCTCATCACCAGGGGACTGTTGGCTTCAGCAACACCCTGAGGAAAGCACATGAACTTCCCCAACTTTGTACAATACATACAAAACAGTAGTTCTAAAGACTGACCTTATGCAGTCCCTTATTTACAAAATTTATTTTTCTGTACAAAATAAATTGCTGTAATTCCAGATTCCCTTTCATATTCAGTGTACAAGCTACCCTAAACCAGTGCTGCAATTGATACAGAATGATGCATAATTCAGAGAGTATTTAGAAATTAGTGCATCACTTATTTAAGTGATACTGTTGTTTAAGAGACAGTAAAAAAGAGAAAAAAAATTAACAGGTTTTGAAAAATATTGAAGAGGCAGATGGAATTCTATACCTTGAGAAGTAACAGTGCTTTCTAAGCATTATTTTAATGCAATTCATTACAAAGTGTTCTTTATATATGGAATAATATTTGTCACTCATCTTTTACTTACATTATTGTCATGTCCTACAGAACTTCAATTTCCATTAGTCCTGGATAGGATTAAATACAGTACATTATTGCTAACAAAACATATATTTTTTAAGTGCAAAGCAGGATATGTGTGTTTTTTAATAAGGCACAGAATATCCATTATTTCCAGTGTAACAAAGAATTCATGTCAGTTTTATACAATGCAAATGTTCATACAAATTTTCAATCTTTCAGGGATTAGAACTGTTTCCTGAATCCAACTCTCTTCTGGTGTCTGAAGCAGAGTAGACGAGTAGTGATACAGAAGGTGACTGTGAGACATCAGGTATTTGGGAACAGCTCCTTTGTAGAGAAGGAGATTCACTAAAATCATTTTTAGGAGTTATTCTGTAAGTAATGAAAAATAAAACACAATAGAGTAAATTTTAAGCACAGTTTAATTTCCAATACACTGGAAAAAAATAGAGTAGTGAAATCATAATGTATCTTCAGCTGTATTTTTTTCAAAAGAATGCAATACAGTTCTCTACACTTTTCCAAGCCTACGGTCACCATCGTTCTTTTTCAGACCCACACCTCTCAAAGTGATTGCAGTGCAGTCACTGATTTCTTGAGGGTCACTTTCAACAAGGCAAAAATATCCTACAAGCTGAAGTTCCAGCCCACAGTGCTTAAAAGGAAAAGAAGAATCCTACAGAAATACAAAATAGCCCATGTGCTAAAGATACATGGCCACAGTCTGCAAGCGGAACAGAAAACTAACAAAAATAGTGGTACTACATATAAACAAAGAGATGATTGAGTTCAGGAGCCTTACCTTCCTTCAGCTACTCTCTTCATACTCTCAGCCAAGCTACTCATATGACATGTGCTATCTGCTTTGTTTCTCCTTTCCACCTGATCCACAGTCAATTTAGAACTGGGTAACATCTGATCTCCGCTGTTTTCACCTTCCTCGACTCTTCGGGCTGATGCTCCGTCTGCCTCTATCTCTTTCTCAGATGTCTCTGGAGAGGTTTTAACTTCTGCCACAGTTTCTTGGCTTAAATAATCATGATTAGTGATTGCTACTGCAGAAGTTCCATGATTTGTTGTACCACCTGTACTGGTCCCCATTGACTTTGAAATCACTTTCAGTCTGTGTGAAGTTGACTTGTAGTGCTTCTTTTTATGTTTCACTTTGGAATTGTGCCTCAAGAAAAATTCACATGATTCTTGCAGCACTCTTCGACTCTCACTGATTGGACTGGAAGAGAGTACAAGCACATAACTGAACAAAGAGGAAAACCTTGGCTATAATAAAGACTAGTACACAAAACCCTGAAAGAACAGTAACCAATGATGCAGTCTGAGCTGGATGTTAATGAACACAGGGAAAAAAATTATATGTGAAAAGAGGAGAAAAAAATCATAATGCCTCCAAAGTAATTGTCTGTGGAACAAGTAAATAAATCAAGTTTCTACTTTTCTTACTTCTGCAAATAGGTCCAATGACCAAAGTAGATTAATGATCGACTAGAGAGAAAAGAATGATTAGCTCATGAGCAGCTGCATTATCAACTTAACTTTATATAAAGTCAACCTCCTTCAAATGAAGAAAGGTAAGCATTATAAAAAATCACTTCATTATTTTTAAATCATTGTAGCTAAAAGCAATTAACATCTGAAACACAGGGAAAAATTATACAAGAAATGAAAAAGAGGGGAGAAAGGAAGCTACAAATTCACCATTGAGGAATGTAGATGTAAAATAGAAAGAGCTTAGAGACTACTGCCCTGGGAAATCCAAAGAAACAAAATGATCTAAAAGTACAGTATAATTTATAAGTAACAGATGATCTGAGAAGAAATAATCAAGGCATAAAAAATAATTGACAAAATGACAACTACAAGAAATGGAGACAAAATTTATAAGCTGTTTAAATCCACAGATATAAGTTTGCTAAAATTAGGTAATAAAATGGAATCCTTCTGTATCTTGGGAAAAAAAAAAAAGGAACACTAGATTAATGCAATAAGATGATAGTAAGGAGGTTTCCATAAATATTAATTTAAAAATAAGCCTGGCAGAGGAGAAGAGAGGACATTATTATTGCATGACAGTAAACACAGTACTAAGTACTGGGTCAAATGAAGTCACAACACATGAAAAGAACTAAACTGATGGATGAAATTATCTTCCCTCCTTCCACTGGAAAGCAGAGATGTATTAGCCAATGCTAAACACAGCAAAACACCTTGTGCTCGATGAAAGAAAAATCAGCAGAGGAAAATATTTTCTGTCTTCTGAGAATGTTGTCAAAAAGTCACTGCATATGTAAAACTTCCCCAGACTCCAATGGACATCTGCTGATGCCCAAAGCAACATTTAGAGTCTGAGGACATTTTGATTATCCAAGTTATATATAAAGAAACATGTCTGAAAGCCAAACTTAAGTATACACTTTGACAAACAGAGAAAAAAAATTTTCTTACTCTCTTTTGCGGTTTCTGTTGAAGAAATTGGCCCATTCGGAACAGGTCTTTTTACTTCCCACCCAGAACACTGGGGATATGCCAACAATTAATGTTAGCAAATATTTCATCAGAAACAAAAATATTTCCGGTCTTGCTAGTGCCTTTGCCTAGAAGATAACAAAGTTTAATAAATGTAAAGAAGAAAATAGACTTGTTGATTTATTTTTTTAAATGAGGAAAACAAATAAATTTCTTAAATGGGAGACTTTCTCCTTATGACTGTTCTTTGTTGAAGCTTGTACCACGGACAAGCATTAGACATGTACAGTCAAGTCAGATGTGGTTCAGCTGAATATACACACAGAAAAGATCCATCAGAAGGAAATGTTTTTCTTCTTGAAATTGAAAGGAAAGGTAAATTGGGGAGTAATAATATTAGCAAACACTACTTTTACTCCAGAGGGTGTAAAAGATTTATCCCTTCAACTTAAAAGAAACAGCAAGTGGATCACAGAATCACAGAATGGTTTGGGTTGGAAGGGACCTAAAAGATCATCAAGTTCCACCCCAACTGCCACAGGCAGGGACACTTCCCATCAGACATCAGACCAGGCTGATCAAAGGCCCATCCAGCCTGGCCTTGAACACTTCCAGGGATGAGGCATCCATAATTTTTCTGGGAAACCTGTTTCAACGCCTCTCCACCTTCAAAGTAAAGGATTTCTTCCTAATATCTAATCTAAACTTACTCTCTTTTCAGTTCAAAGCTATTCCCACTTGTCCTGTCACTACATGCCCTTGTAAAAAGTCTCTCTTCCTCTTTCTTTCAGGCTCCCTTCAGGTACTGGAAGGATTAGCTGGGAGTTAATCTGATTAGACAGCATGTTCAAGGAGCCGCACAGAACTACACAGTAGCTTTCTGTTTATTGCAAAATTAATCAACCTATTTGCAGAACTGTATCACAGGAGCTGAGACATTTAATTCAGTGAGAGATCATTATCATCTGCTCTCATGATGCAAATTTAATTTATGCTACTTCTCTTATCTGCCAGACCCATCTATGAAAGTCACTATTTTTGTTAGCCAGGTAACATTAGCTACTTCAGTTTGTTTTTATTTGGTTTTCATCTGGCAAATGTAACAAAAGTCTACAAGCCAGCTCAGGTAAGCCAAGGCCAAGCACACCACTTTAAGCCATTCCACAATCAGCACACACTATCTATTATAGGGACAGATCCCATAGAGTAGATCTGTGTGTAATATTTAATGTTGCTATTTCATCCTTCCAATGGGCTAATCAAAAGCTAAAATACATGCTCTGTGTTATTATGCCAAGCTGTTATAGCTAAGCACTACAAAACAAGTTTATTGATTTTTTCTTTAAAGTATAAAAGTCTTGTTTTCAAACTTGTATATTCCAAATCATTTAGGTTTATACAGAGCTCAGAATAAAACCCACTAAAGTCAAAATACACTTGTTACTAAACACTACTGGAAGCCAAACTAACCAAGTTGACTTCTCTGTGAACTGTGTTACTCTCGGCCTACAATGACTTCAATCCAGAGGATAATAAGTAATGTTTAAGAATGTAAAGAGATCAATCCTTATAATTCCATAATGTCTGTGTTTTTATTCCTCATTTTTAATGATAGTTTATTCCAGCAAAAACACAGATGGGAAGTGTAATGCAATGAAAGATGACATGAGACACTTGTATTTCTCTTAGTGATGTTGTCTTCTTACATATTCGTTCTTAAATGGAAAGAAACAATACTTTTAAGTACATAAAACTCCCTGCAACTGCAACACATTTAATTCAGTGAACACAGGCAGATTTAATTTAAAAGTCTTTCTGAAGAATTTGGATTTTAAGAGGCAAACGTTAAACACAACCACTTCCACAATTTTAAGTGTGGTTGAGGTTTTTTTTCTTTATTTGCTTTTTTTTGGTTGGTTTCTTTATAAGGAATTCTCTGCATTTCTGAAAAACAGCCTGCCAAATGACAGCTATTGTGGAAAAAATATATGGGAAATTTGTTCTGTAATTTCAAGTGGTTTACACTTCTACACTTTGAAGAAAAAAAGAAAAGAAAAAAGTGATTTCAAATCTGCGGTTATAAGCAGCATTTAAAATCCAATTTAGTCTCAATTTTCAAAAATCATTATTTCAGCTGCAACTGAAATTGATGAAAATTCAACTTACGTAGTTTAATACTGAGCTTGGCATCCAAGTACAAAGCAAATACTTTTAGAAACAAGTATTGTGAAGAATGACACTCCTCCATCACAATTTGTAACATGAAGTTCAAATATCATTAAAAAAGTTATATATTCTGTTAGAGCTGCAAGTTGGAACTTAACTGCTGAATGCAACCAACTAGATTAAAATTTTCAAAGCAAAAGCAACATTCAATTGATTTTGACTTAAAGAGGAATTAATCACTCCATGTTTTTGAACTGATTACCTTACGTGAAAATAATTTACTCATTGCATGGCAGATATGCATAAGGGTTTTTGCTAATTAACTTTACAATATTATTTATAAAGGCAAATGTTACTTGCCTGATAAGGACAAGGAATATGGTACTGGTCACAGTGGTCAAACACCCAAGTAGTTTCCCAGATTTTCCGGTTCACCAGTTCATAAACGTAACATCCAAGAAGTGCCACAAGCGGCACCAAGTATAAACCACTAAAAACTCCAATTCGGATCATGAATTTCTTGAGCTTCTCCTGGTTCCTGCCATCGTGCTGAATGACCTGCCGCACGTGGTTCAGAGAAATAATGCCAGCTAAAAGGAGAGAGAGACCGAAAAACACACAAAGGCACAACGGCAAAAGCACGAAGTACAAAGAGGCGTCCAGGTCATAGAGACCCACAAAACAAACTCCACTGATATTGTCCCCTTCAACTTTGTTCATTGCAAGGAGCATAATGGTTAGAAAACCAGGTATTCCCCAGGCAACTGCATGGAACCACATGGCCTTTTGTGCAATAGCTTCACAGCTCCATTTTCTTCCCGCTGCAAGGAACCAAGTGATTGTCAGAATCACCCACCAGATAGTTCCTGCCATAGTGAAAAAGTACAAAACCATGAAAAGGACAGTACAGGCTTTGTTTTGGGAGCCAAGAACAACCGTTTCACCAATTTCTAACTTATCGTCTGCCTCATTACAGGCAGTTCTGTTCCCAAGTAAAAATCCGATAAAGTACATTAGAGAGACTATGCTGTAACAGACAGAATAATATATGATTGGCCTCTCGGGGTACCTAAACCTTTTAACATCAATCAGGAAAGTCAGGAATGTGAAAAGCGTAGCACAAAGACAAAAGATTGAAACTATTCCAATGAAGCTTTTTGCCACATCCAATTCGTAATTTTTGAAGTACATATTGGGACATGGGGGTGCACACTGATCAATTCCTAGAAACTTGTAGCCTTGTCCATTGGTAGTGTGCAGGTGTCGGGGACACCAGAATCCATAATCCCTTCGGATCTGGCTTGGGGTCTTCTGGGTTCCATGTATGTTTGTGGTTACAGCAGCAGTGGCAGGAACAGTCTCATCGCAATTGATTAGTCTAAATAAATAAACACAAGAGAAAATATCTCAATAGCCCTCATTCTCAACTAGAATTACTTCTTAGAAATATGAGAAAAATCTGATCCTAAGCACTGTTAAATTTTTATAGATGATACAAATGTGCATTATATGAAAAAAAAAAAGATGGCATTATAAAAGCCGAACTTCAAATATCTCCATTTTAGAAGATTTCAAATGTGTTTATTTAACTGTTGCTCTCTGGCTGTTGTTTTATAGTTTACAAAACATGACTCTAATTGCAACCATTCTATGCTGTAAACTTTTACAAATGTACATGAAATATTTACAGTAGTTGTTTTCTGTAAGTTTCGATAACAGACTGTTGAAAACAGCAAAGAAATCTTGTCAAAATGCAAGCTTCGATTAAGGAAGAAGACTGACATCACAACTGATGATTAGTACATGATTATTATAATTTTTTGTGTTGTACTGCTATTCATTGTCAACAACAATAAATACCTAACTAAAAAAAACCAGAAAATACAAACACTGTAAAAAATTATTAATATTTTAGCAATTTTCTAGCTCTATGATGTTCATTGAAAAACTGCTCAAGATTAAATTGTTTAAGGGTTTAACTGGATGCAAGATGAGATCATTTTATGCAGATAATGTCGTACTAGCAGTGATGGATGTATCTTCAAACAAGATTATATAACTGAAGCAGATAAGCATTTACTCAAAATGGGATTTATGTTCATATGCATGCCAAGTTTAAGTGTATGTTTAAAAGGAACAAGTTTTGCATCCTAGTTTTTAAATTAAAATTCTGTTATCTCAACAGTGTTGTCAAACATTATTACAAGAGTCCCTCAATTCAGTATCCAAGCTCAACTCAAGCTAAAAACTCCTTCAGATCTTTGTTTTACTGCATTGCCATGCTGTCCAAGTAAATCCAGACTAATTGTTAAGAAAACTGATTCTGTGGTAAATTCTTTCATTAACCATAGGCTGGAGCAGTACACGTGGAAACAGAGTGAACTTCATTCAAGCATTGTCTTAGTTGGCTTCATGTACGTCTGTAAGAACATCGAAGTGTAAACTTCAGTATTCCAGTTACTGCTCACACTCACGCCAACTTCTCTTCCATGGGCTCCAGCAGAAGGATCTCTGCTGCCCTAAGAACATCCTGGGCTTCTCAGAACATGGACATGGACTTTTCAGTATTGGCTACCAGTGAGATATCACTTCACATATGAACAGGAAAGGTTCGTTTTCAGTAAATGTTGGCAGTAATAAAATAATTTAAAGATGCGCTAAATACTGCAAAAAACATAATTTGGTTTAAAATGTCATTTTAGAGATACACTGGATTCACTTGTAATTGTCCTAATTTTTCAAAACAATCCTTGAAGATATTTGCTGTGCTGAGGGGCACTGTAGTAGCATAGAACCTCATGGCAGATGGGAGGAGTTAATGCCTCCTTGTTGTAAAACCCCACAACTTCTATTTTTCTGCAGGACTATGGGAAATGGCATTAATACCACTTATCATATTCACTCCAATACTGATTTCTATCAGAGGTCATGCACAGGACTACTGTCCCAGCTCTCCCTCAGCCTTATCACAGATTAGGAACTGTATGTGGGTTAGAAAAATTATTTGAATTTCCAGTCTCTGCTCCTTTCCTGTACCTCTTGATTTGATGTGTGTTAACAAACAAATTACAACAACAACAACAACTCTGGCCTTAGGAATTTTAAAATATCCAGAGTTGGAGGCCAGAATCTCAAGAAGATTGCACAGGAGTGCTTCCAGTGGCTTCTATTTAAAATATATAGACATCTTTTCCCCAAATGAAGTATTAACTGTCCTCTATCTGAAACAGACATGTGAACATCTTTGAGGAAAAGGTAACATTTCAAACAAGAGAGCTGGCAGTACAGGTAAAGCAACGCAAGGCTAGGTTTGCATATTTAAGCAGTTGGAAGTAAAATAAGGTTTTTACTACTTAATTTTCCAGGTCTGTTCAAATACAGAATATTCTATATTTCATTATCTTATGAGCAGTTACTTCTAAAACTCAAAATAAAGTAAGTATGATCATCCCTAGTTTAGAGATCAGAAACCAAAACAATCTATCCTGTAACACATAATATTTTAAACTTTTGGAAATTTACAGTAAAAAAGCTACCTCTTGCAGGGATCTGATAATTGAAAAGAACTGCTGCAGAACTTTGTTTCAAAAAATGTCACAGGCAGAAAATACAGGTGATAATTTGAATAACAAAAAAGTTTCAATAAAGAAATGGTCCCATGCATAAGCACTGCAGGGTCAGCATACTAAGGAAGGTACAGCAAGGTGATATTTAACATTCAGTCTGGGTCAAATATGAAAATATTACTACCACCGCCTGTCAATATGAAAAATACCTGTTACATTCCAGCTCTTCAGGCCATGCAATTCCAAAAGTGTCCATCAACTGCTTACAGTCCGAATACACTTTCTCACAGAGGCTTCGACATGGGTGAATCACGTGAATCTGATCTAGGCAGGCAGGGACAAAGGCTCTGCACAGAAATGTGTGGACGTCTGGTGAACAGTGAAGATTCATAAGAATAAGAAAAGGCTACAGGGAAGAAAAAGGCTTAGGTTAGCAATTTTAAAAAGATAATTCAAAGCACCAAAAGTAACTTTCATCATTAGGGCTTGCATTTGATCTTATGTAGCTTTG
Source organism: Vireo altiloquus (assembly GCA_013396875.1). Taxonomy (NCBI): domain Eukaryota; kingdom Metazoa; phylum Chordata; class Aves; order Passeriformes; family Vireonidae; genus Vireo; species Vireo altiloquus. The sequence continues at coordinate 823,529 of VZRF01000545.1, forward strand.
AAAAGATACTAGAAAATAGTGTTTGTTCAGCAGTTTTGAAAAAGCAAAACCCACCAGCCTGAGTGGCAAGAGGCTCCATTAGCACTTCAAGCCCAGCCCTTGCCTCAGGATGTTGGACAATATCTGACTATCCAAACCTCATTTTTCCTATGTGACAACATTAGAAATCTGAAAGTTATGATGAATGCCCAAGATATTAAAAAAATAAGAGTAAAACATTGAGTTCCTTTGTACACCAGTAAGCTCCTAAGAAAATGCCCTGAGGTTTTTCAAGGTGTGTCCATTCCTGTAGTTCCTGTTAGATTACTTTTTCACTCCTAAGTGGTGTGTTGTACTCATCTTCTCTCACACTAAAGAAATTTGGGGGTTTTTTGATTAATGAGGTCCAAATATCATTATTTTTCATTTTTAAACACCTCATTTCAAATCTCTCTCAAAATGACTGAGAATTCCTTTGCCTGTGTTACCAACTACCAGGCAGCAAGTAACTGATGACTGTTCTCACTGGAGAATTCATAGAATGAAGATTAACTTTTTTCTGCTCAATTCATTCAATTGATTATTTACAGTCAGACAGGCTTTTAAGTAAAAAAAACCCCAGCCTTTCCACTTTACATTTTCTCAGCTTTATTATTAGAGAAAATTATTTTGGCCAAAATACTACTTTGCACGTGTGTGCAAATTTCAGACAAAGCAGGTGTTATCAGTCATTTCTGCAAGTTCTCTGCATTGATTTAAGCACAGCTTGTGCAAGCGAGGGCTGTCACGCTGAAGCATCACCAGGCACACTCCTAAATCCTACGCGGGCCCAATGACCACAGCAATGGGGCCACAGGAGGGAGCAGAGGAGCTGGGGGTGATGGAAGCAGGGCTTCATGTGAGAGAGCGCAGGCAGAAATAAAACTGAAGCAGCTGACCATGTGTTGGTTACCTCTCAGTGACTCTGGGCATAGATACTCCATTCCAGAGCAGGCAGGGCCACGAGGTGCCAGGCACTGCCATGACACAAGGCACACACACGGTGTGACAACACCTGGCCCACACAGAAGCACTGGGGTGGAAGATAGGATGGATCAGTCAGCTCCATCCCGCTCACCAGGCCTGCAAGGAGTCCCAGGGAAGAGGGAAGGGAAGCAGAGGGCAGAGCAGCCCAGCTGGACGGTGTGCTTGTGCCGGAAGGCTCTGATCCCGCTGCTGCTCCAACCAGCCCTAAGCTCTGGATGCACTGCAGGTGCCTGCCATGCCAGGTACCCCTTCCTGCTCCAGCTTGTGAGACTTTAGTTAATCACAATGAGCTGATTTAAACACCACTCCGAAGGAACTAACCCATGGCTGAGGGTGAAATCCAGTGGCAGCATCATGTTAGCCAAAGTGCTTTTTAAGCTGTCTTTTTGTTGAAAGCTCTTGTATTTCAGGAATAAGGAACCTCCATGCCACACATAAGTAGTCAAATTCATGCAACAGGAAAGCTAAAACAATATTTAACACACAGTGAAATGTGATGTTAAACAGGGACACTGCATGGAATTTTTAAAGTAGGCCAGGCTTTTAGTAAGATTTTTATTTGGTAAGAATTTTATTTAATTCTTTGCCATCAATATCTATGTCTTTCAAACATCCAACCAATGGCTATAAAAGGAAAGATTAGATTCTGAGTCCAGAACAGTATCCTTACTTTTTTTTTTTTTTTTAAATACATCCTTACCCAAAGAGCACTTCTTACTACTGAACATGCAGTTTAAATGAAAAGACATTGATAAATAAATTTCCCTTACAAAATGGAGTATCTACAAGTCCTCAAGGGACCTTGGTAATAAATACAGGAATGTGTGGGGAGGAAGGATGAAGATAAGGCAGAGCAAGAATAACATGAAAGTGCTTTATGATAAACCAAAAAAATGTTGGCAGTACCCTTCAGAGCACTCCAGCTGAGTGCTGCATCTGCACAGGCCATTACAGCAGGCACACAGAAGTTTGATCCCCTCTCTGGATGCCTGCTCTGGAGTTGCCTTGGCTGGAACTCACGATTTGAGTATTTCGTGACAAGGAGAGAAATGCAGTTCTGGTATATTGTGTTCCAGTTCCATAAGTTGGATTATTCCCTAAAGGCTGCACAGCTTCAGATGAAAAAAGTAGTCAGGACTTTACCCTAAAATTCAATTTAAATGAACTAAATTCCCTTTGCATAATCATGATTTTTCTTTTCTTCTCAATTGTTAATTTATATTTGCTCTGCTCTTCCTGGAACTTAGGATAAAGACAATACCCTGAGTAGTTGTTACTGAAATTGAGTTTACTTTTGACATTGTCTTGTAGAATATGTCTTGATTGTTGTGAATGCTTCCTTTTTGTCACTTATAGTTCATCTCACTCGATAAAAAGTAAAATTAATTTTCTAAAGCAAGATTTGGACTACCAGCCAAAAACTTTTTCAGCAATTTTATCTAGAAAAGTAAAGATTTAAAAAAAATATCAATATTTATATCAATGAAACCAAGTTTACCTACCGAGATATTTTACCAACTATTCTGATAAGCAACTCAGCAGTTTTTAAATAGCATTTTGCAACATAGCTAATAAGGTTACATATTTTAAGCTTGCTCCTTTGATGCAGAAAATTAACATAAAGAAAACATCTGGTGAAGAGGACATAAAACCTTTTACCACTCCAACAGAGTTTTTGTCATATGAAGCTACTTAAAAACTAAAATATCACACGAATCACATCTAAATATAATCATATCATATATCATAATCATATCATATATCATAATCATATCATATAATCATATCTATAATGATACTGTATATTAGAGGTAGATAATGAATGACAAGCAAAAACAAAACGTTTTCAAGAGTTTTACTAAAGCATGTTGTCATTGTCTAAACACTTGTTTAAAGAGCATATTTTATTTAAATACAAAACCACCCCAACAGATAAATTGAAAAACGCAAATTTTTTAGGAAGAATGCTATGTTTAGCCTATAAAGTAATCAGAGTAGAATTCCAAGGACTTGGCTGCCAAGAGTAACTGTTCTTACAATATTTCTTTTATTTCTTTCAGCTTGCTAAAAATATTAACCTTCTGACAGCTCAAAGTATGAGCACAAGAGCAAGGAGTTTGATGTCCTGAAAACACAAGATAACATCCCGAGTTAGACCATTCCACCTGGACACCTCATTCCACCTTGGTTGGTAGCAAGGGAGTTTGTAATAAGACAATCCGATATCTCTCCCAGTTTCCTACAATCAAGGGTTTAGGAAACAAGCTGCACACTGAAACACACCCACTGTGTTGAAAAGACAGTGACAAACCTTTTTTCAATCATTTAAGCTTAAACTCTTTGTAAAATACTACAGCAGTAAGTTATCCTGCATAATTTAAGCAGGCATTGCTGAGAAAATACTGCATTTTACCTCTTTATTGTAACTTCTGGTTTTGCAGCCTAATGTGTGTTTTGACAAACAGGTAACAGATTGCACCATACTTTTTCCATGTAATTTTGTCCTCCTGCTATCATTTATATATTCATATATTAGTATGGTAACACTTTGAATTTTGATTTCTGATCCTTTCATAATATACTTTGCCTTCTATTTGCCTTGACTACATTTGAACACTGACATCGCATTTTCAGGGACAACAAAGACTTTCTGAGTGACTAACTGATATAATACCTTGCTCATGCACTTGTACAGATATTGGACATTAGTTTTACCCCATATTTATTACTCTGGGAGTTATTTTCCCCCATACTTATTACTCTGCATTTCCCTACCCTAAATTCCAGCTACCATTTTATTGTCTAGTTGCTTCTAGCACAAGATATTTCTGCAATTCTTTCAACCCATTTTGTTTCCTCAGCAAATTTAGTATCTATCACTCTTCTAGGTCCATTCATTAATTAGTTTGGTATCAGAGGTTTCAGTACAAGTAACTAAGGGGAACCACTCCAGTCATTTATTTGGTATAGCATGAAACTACCAGCTCAGGATTTAATATCTCTTATTGAGAAAAAACATTTATTTATTTATTCCTACTTTTCTTCTTGTTCTTGTTCCAAAGGCAAGCATTGGAAAGCAAAGTCTCCAATGGGTTACCAGCAAAGTTTCTTAAAAAACCATAGGCTGCGACTATTTTTTTTGAAAACTGAAGTATATATAATGTATCATTTGAATTATCCCTTTCAATGAAAGTATGGAGTCCCTCCAAAAACTCTAACAGATTTTACAGCGAATGAGTTTTCTCAACCAAAAAAACTCTATAAAATGCAAAACTTTGCCTCAAGCACACAGAAACGGGATTTGTAAAATACAGATTTATTTCAGCAACCGCCTACTTTTACCATTTAAGAACAGCAGAAGTGTTAGTGAATTGTGCCTGGAACTCTGATAAAAATGAGGTATTTTAAAATGTGGGCTTCATTTCCAGTTAGCCAAAATGGAAAAGTTTCCTCATAGAAAATAGTATGTCTGCATTTCCTGATGGACCATAAAAGCAAAACCTTACCAAAACCAAACTATTTGCTCCTCCAGCTGCACAGTCTGGAAGAAAAAAGTAAAGCTAAGACCACAAGCTCACTGACAGTAAGATCCAGTTGCTTCAAGGGCACTTTATCTGAACCATGGATGTCTCAACCACAAACCACATTTGACCCAAGTGGTTAGCTGGGTGAGCTGCATGCACGCACACACTGGTGCTCTAAGCATCCAAGTCTGGGATTAAACTTAGAATCTTATAGCATAATCCTCCCCTCTTCAGGAAGTTCAGGGTCTGCACGTGGCACACACACACAAAATCGACTCTTCCAGGAAACTAAGGCACTTGGCATTTCATGCGTTAGCAGCCACTGTGCCCTGTCATATGAAGAAGAGATGAAAATCTGCATATTGGGTGATGAGAATGTTAAAAATAGAGTGGAACCAGACTCTTGAAAAAACAGAAATGGAGCCTCACACAGCCAATATAAATCCTAAAATATAAATTCTCATCTTCTTGACAACAGGAAGCAAAGCACAGTAAATATAAAGTAAGCTAGAATACAGTAACAATCTTAAAAAAGCAACAACAGGAATTAAAAAAAACCAAACCAACAAACTAATAGCAACTGTGAAGCCAAAGATGATGTAGTCTGTAACAGCAAGGGGGCACTGCCTCAAGCAGTATCAGTGAAAAACTGAGGACTGTGTGATGCAAACTTTCCACTAACAAAACATGAACACCTTACTAAGTCCTAGATTCCTTGTGAGGTGTGTCTATATTCTCTCCAGCAGCAAAGCTGAGCTACCTCAGAAATCCAGTTATGGTGTGGTTCTACAAACAGTAACATAACTGAGACAAGTGAAAACAAATGGTGCAAAACACAGAATAATTGTCGAAATTCTTACATGTGTTCTGCCAACAAGTAAATTGCAACCTAGAACTATATGTGGATCCTGTACTCAGCATGCTTCTCTGTTTTGTGCTTAGCAGGCTTACAACTACAAGACACAAAAGAATCAAGTTCATTATTCCATGCAGACTCCAAATGCTCTGTTGAACCTCATCTCAGTCTGATCCTAGAGAAAAGCATTATCAGAGATGATCAGTCTCTGGGGTTCTGATGTACGATAACTACCAGCATATGCCAAAACAAGTAAGTGAAAATATTCTCCTGTACTCTGCTGACTAATGTCACGGAGATACTTACATAATATAGAAAACTGTGGATTGACGTATCAAGGTCTTTGTTACAATCATGTATGGCAAACCTTTATTGTAAGAGACAGGAAATACCTTGAATTGCTGAGATACACAGAGGACTCGAGCCTTTGTTCAGCTGCTGGAGTCAGATATCTAAGACAGTAACAACCTGTTCTCCTAACCACTGAGCTCTACCTACCATGTTAAAACATTTAGCTTCATTAAGCTAGTTAACAGTGAGGTTAACTAAGTTAAACAATGACAGACACCAACTGTCTCAGTGTTAAGCCATGTCACCTCTCTGATACAGATCTTGTGACCTAAAGCAACAACATTTCAACTTTGTTGCTTACATAACTGTAAGGCTTAAATCTGTATTGCTACAATAATACTACACTCTGCACTTCTGATTCTTACCTATACCAAAGATACACATTGCTATTCATGTAACTATGTTATTTGTTTTACAGGAAATAACACCTACCTAAATAATGAATAATTAGAGTCATAGAATATCTCAAGTTGGAAGGGACCCAGAAGGATCACCAACTCCTTTGCTTCTCACAGGGTACCTTAATGATTAATAATTAAAAATTAATTATTAATAATTTACAGTACCATATAAACACACCTATTATCCAGTCACTACAGAATTGAGGCACAACCTCAACTCCTAAACCAAATATATTTATAAACATATAAGTTTTCAGATGTGATAGCCAGGAAATAGAGTCACTGTCAAACACAATGCACATAAATTATATCAGAAGAAGAGGAAGTAATTACTCTTCACACTCAAAGAGCTACGTTAACAATCTTCACAGTATCTTTAGCCACTTTTACAATTATAATCTGTTTCAATTAAAAACAGAGGAGCAAGTATGGCACGGTTGATTTAATCCTACACTATTGTTACAATAGAGTTATTCTGGCCTGGATGCAAACAAGATTAACATCACACCCAGACAGATTAATGCCTTCATGCAATCCCTAGATGGGCTGGCAAGGATGGCAATTTGCTGATGGCCATAGTGAATCAGCTGCCAAGGATCTCTGACTTCTAGTTCATGCACAATTAACTTAGTCGTGATAAATAAATGTCCCAACACATGAAACTAAATGAAGGATAAAATTTTCAAGTTTAATAGATGCAAAATAAGGTTGAGAAAAGACTAGGCTCTTCCCGTTGGAAGTTACATTGATTAATTTAGATCAAAGGCAAGTTAAATACACTTTTTTGGTATGTAAGGATTTTGCAGAGGCCAAGGTAGTTTAAGCATCAGTATCTTGTTTCTACATGCCTGCTAAAAGCTGCTACTTAACAGCAGAACTGCAAAACAGGAACACAGGAATGCTCAAAAACATTAGTGCAATGCCAACCATCCTTTAAACTACCAAGGAAGATGGTATGAACTCATTTGAGGGCCCATATACTTCATGTCGCTACCCAAGTTGTGACTAATAATCAACTACTGCTGCCAGCAGGAAGTATCAGTTGTAATCTATATTTTCTCAATTCAGTTAAAATTACATGGGTAAAACAACAAATATTTTTCAAGACAAAGTCATCAATAGGAACAAAATATTTTAGCTATAAATGTGTATAAGATATATATTATAAATATGAATACTTGTAAGTTTAATATGCATTATTAGTGCATCCTGATTTAACAGAGGTAAAAGAAAACCATCAAACACACATGAATTTGATTTCTGTTTTAATAATTTTTTCTTTTTAAAAAGCAGCATTACTTTCTGCAGCTTCCACAATAGACTAAAAGCATATGAAGTTGTGTTTAATCAAAAAGCTTTTCAATAATTTAAAAAAAATGTAATCAATTTAACATTTACATAGATAAGAATGAAGTATTTTGTCAGACTACAAAAGTAAGCTGCCCCCGTAGTTGAAAAGACAATAGTTTAAGTTTCCCACTCCAAGAAAATCTGGAGTTCAAAGGGCTAGTAGAGGGTGGTGGTGGTGCAGAGAAAGAAAAGGGCAGTAAACAAGCCAGTGGGACAAACAATGCGGTTCTGCAGTGAAAGATGTTTGCAAAGATATAAGCCTATTTTTGTCCTTCAACCGAACAGCAAAGGCAGCGCATGCACTTAGACTGTCAAAGGACTGCGAACAAAGCTGGGGACAGCCCAGCGTGCAGAGGCTGATAAGCTGGACCGTCCCCAGCAGGGCTGCTCCCACAGCCGCACAGGCCAGGCGCTGCCCACCGGTCAGCGCCTGAACATCAGTGTTTAGAAGGCAAAGGATGGCAGCTGATCCTAAAAACCCCTGGGCTGTGAAGTCCCCAGGGACTGGGCGGCAGGCAGCCAGGTGCCCGTGGGGGCAGGTCCGGCGGGACTGAGCTTCATCACCCATCAGCTGAACTACCCAGGCGAGAGTTCAGATCCCGGGCTGTGCAACTGCTCAGGGAGACGAATCACCCAGCAGCTAAATGTTCAATACATCTGCAATAAGAACGAGTCTATCTGCAAACTCTTCGCCATCATTTGCCCCAACATATGTAATATACATACATATATACATATATACACATACACGTCTATGTGTCTGCATATATATATGTATACATATGTACATATATAATGGTCTTAACTTTCATATTAGCTATTCAACGGTTGTGGGAATAGTAATCAAAAATCCAGCCAGGGTAAGGATAAGGCACATGGGGGAATGTTTTGAAAGGTCAACAGGACAGCAAGGCACTCATGCACTTCAAAAAAAAAACCAAAAAAAAAACCCAAAAAAACAAACCTCTAAAAACTATTCCAGCACCACATCTGGGCACTTACGTTGCTATTGATAGTATGAATGGACACAGACACAGAAAGATAAAGCAGGCTATTCTGCTTTTTTACTTTTATACACTCTGAATTGTTTTGCATTAACTATAGTCACAAAACATTCTGAGTTGGAAGGGACTCACTAGGATTAAGTCCAATTCAAGTGAACGGCCCAAGAAAGGATCTTGTATAAGAATTTCTTTCTGTAGTAAAACAACTTAATTCCATATTTTCCCTTTAAGTATTTTCACATGCAAAACAAAAATACCTATGTCCCCATATTTTTTAACTATAGCAAAGGTTATAAACAATATAAACAGGAATATTACATCTCACTATCTGAAGCGAACTAAAGTACAAGTATTTCTGATACTTTTCAAAACAGCTTATTACCAAAATTTACCACATTTTTTGTTCTAACCTAAATTACAGCTTGACTTAAATTATAGATATTCCAGCCTCTGCAATTTACAGTCCTTAACAAACATGAGAGCTTTTTTCCAAGTGTTACAGAACTGCACTATTTATACAAAGATTTTCTATTATACATTGTATGTGATTTAGGTTTTGTGTAAACTATACAGAGCATAAAGGACAGACAAATATAAGTTAACTGAAGGAAAGTATACAGCAGGCTCTCAAACATCTGAAGTCTAGACAGAGCTTCATTACATCTGCACTGTGGTAGCACAAGAATCTCAAATCTTAAATTCTCCATGTATTTCAGGAGTAAGTGGATTTATTGCTAAACTTTTTGTGAAGAATTCAATGTAAAGGATTACCTGTAATAATGTTGACAGACTGTCTGTTATCTTTTAAAACGCCCTCCATTTCAAAGAGATTCTAGCAGAAGTCATTACTGCCCTGGTCCCAAAAGCCATCCAGATTTGTGCTACCCCCTCTCTCTGTGAGTGTGGAGACACACTTCAGCACAGCAGCACCACCCAAGTTACCAGAGGAGTCACCTTGCACCATTTCTTTCTTGCCTATTTCATGCATTTTAAGCAGTCTTAAATGAAAACTTTAGTAGTCTCAAAAACCCCCAACTTTGTTATGATGTAGGAGATGTCAGTTGGGCATGCACAAATCATCTAGCCAAGCTGAAGCCCATGAAGCTGCAGTCATCTACCTCAGCATCTGCAACCATTACCTTTGTCTTCTGCTTTCACTGTTTCCAGGTGGTCATACTTTGAGACACTCCCCAGTTTTGAATGCCTGCATTAGACACTGCTTCCTTATTGTTAGCCCACAGTGCTCATTTTGGTGACTTTCCCCTCATTATCCTCCCTATTTCTCCTGTTCTAAAAACTCAAGGCCACCTTTCTTCCTTCCTCCCTGTCACGTTATGACTTGTGGGCCATGTTAACCTTCAGAATTTAATATTTTGTTTGTAGCTCTGGGTATAATCCCCAGAGAGATCCCCAACCCAACTGGATTCTTAGAATGGTGCACCTTGTACCTTCCTTGCAAGAGCATTAGCTCATGTGAAACAATATGCAGCTGGAACATGGCACCCTAGCAAATGAGCATTGCTAGGTCACCATGAGGCTGGATAGGTACAGTCCCTCTCCAAAAAACTGCTTTTAATTTTTGTATGCAGGACAACTATGGGGAGAGTTCGGCCACTCAGTGCTTTCTGGCAGTAGCTACTGAGACTAAAGAAATCTGGTTATGCAGGCCCTCTGGGGAATACAGCATGAGCCAAACTTGGAAGGATGTGGTAACTCTCCAAAATAACTTGATCTACCTGAAGTTTAAGTACAGGAAAGACAGATTTTTTTTGTTTTTCCTCCCAGGAAGCTCTTGTCTAGAGGAGAGGTATCTTTGGTAAGAGGACATCCTTACTGCCCTACAAAGACTGATCAGCCAGGCTTCTCTCCCCCCATCTACAGTAGCTACTTACACAGCTCTTACACAATCCCTGCACACTTCTTCTTCCAATAGTTTAACAGAAATCAAGCAAGTCTCCACTCATCTACACTACATAGCTCAGAAGAAGAGGGCACACATTTGCATCTTTTCCTCTAGCAGGCAATTTATCAATGGGTTGCAGCAATCACAGATGCACACGAAAGACCCATGTGACAAAGGAACCATGTTTGCCCCTAAGGGCTGATGAATCAACAGTCAACATTGAGAGAGAAAAAAAGGCAGCAAGTTTTGTGGGGGCAGATACTCCCACCCCCTTCTCTGGAATGCAGTAGAGAACTAAAGAGATGACACAATAGTAGTTTTAGAAACTGTCAGATTTAATCATTGCACTGTCAAACGAGAAAAGAAACCATGGACATTTGATCACATTCCCCATCTCATGCGCTTCTTTTCTGGACCATTTACTTTTTATGGTTGTTAACAATGAAGGCATAGGTACCATCTTGTAGTCAAGATGTCGCCCTGAACATCCATTCTGCAAATGAAAAACTGAACCTGCCTTCCACCTCCACCAGCAGGCAACAAGGGCTCAAGCTCCATCCAGCCTTCTGATCCATGCAGCACTGTGGACAGAGGGCATCTCACACCTAAACACCACAAAGCTGTCTTCAGAAAGACATCAGGACCCTCTGCCATTCTTAGGCTAGATTTGTAGATGACATAAACATCACAAGCCTTGCAAAGATGTCCACCAATATACCTTAGTTCACCAAAGCCTTCAAGACAATCCAGTCGCTGTTGCCAGAGCTGCTGTGGGCCAAAGCACATGGTGTGAGTTGTTACTCAGTTGTTGATCCCACACAGTTTGACAACCCAAGGACAGCAGAGGGCAAACAGAGTGGACCACCAGTACACAACAATACACAACTTTGTCCACTTGTCTACTATTCAAAGAAAGGTATGTGAAGATGACCTTCAAAATCATGGTCACTACATCACCTGCAGCAGGCCTGTCCTACCCAATCTGTTTTGCTAATGAGCAGGTAAAGTTCACAAGGTTCCACTGGGCAACAGACACTTCCATAAAAACACTAAGACAATATGGAAACTGCACCTGTGTCTCAAAGCTTTGTACCCACTGCTGGCTTTCCCCAACTCCAAGAATGATGTGTTCTCAGCAGACAGCTCAGCTCCCAAGCCCTAACTGCCTCCTATCAACGAAGGCAAAGTAGTTCCAAACTCAGTAGCTCTGTTCCTGTTTTCCTTCTCTATATAAATAGTTTCAAGGAAGCTGTTCCATTCATCCATGGGTGTCCTCTTGGAATAGGCTACAGCCACAGGACTAAATCCATCACTACCTTGGTTTAGCCAGTAACCACATTTCAGATTAGAGTGTGAAGAGGGAATTAGAGACAAGGTTGCACAGAGAGACTAAGAAACCACCACAGCTTGCAGCTACACTTGAGCATTAACCAGGGCACTGCAGAAGGGACAGACATCTGCAGGAGACAAACAACAAGATATAATGGTATTTGTCAGTCTGCTGTTGAGAAAGATCTGCAAGACAGCCTTCCTAAGGTCAGCTTCTGGCCTCATGCACAGTGAGACTGGCCAAAATCTAGCCCAGAGTAAAACTCCTCCGTCTCAGGCAGCAGACAGGTAAGAAGTGTGCTGACAACTTCATCTAGTGATCCACTTCTGTAACACCAAATTACTTGCTAGTGTAGACATAGCCTCTGAACATGGATAAAGAAGAGGCTCTTGGAATCACACTGTCAACATCATCTCCAAGAACCCCAGTTACCATCTCTTTGTCAAGCATTCATTACTTTGGACCCCTATGCATTCTAAACAGCATCCTTGCAGAACAAAGAGCAAGGCAGAGATATTCATATAATCATGAATTGGACAAGCACTGCCATTCAGAGAAAGTAGCAGCAGACTTTGTGGATGACTGATATGCTTAAAGCCAGGGTAACAGGATTACACACATTTGCCGGTCTGCTTTCAGTCAATCTGCACAAGCCAATCACACTTGACGAAGGGCCTCAGTACTACAGGTAACAAACACTCTTTTGGGGGCTGTCATTTACTGTACCCACAGGAATCAGCAAAAATGGTTTATGAATGTTGCTATAAGCACCACTCTAAGAACTAAAGATGATGTATGTTTCTTTGGAATACTTGAGAGCAAGAGAGCACAAAAAAATGAACACACCCCCAAATTTTTATGGTATTTTACAAAATTAAACAGATAACTCATGGTTTTGACCCCTTAGTCAATGCTTTTCTGCAAGTTTGATGATGATGCTCGAAACAGAATTACTCATGTCCAACTATTTCTACAGACATAACCAGCAGAGAAGTCAGTTATACTGCCTTGTATTTCCTTTGACCCATATGAAGTATCAAAAAAAAATACTTTGGCATCTGCCAACTTCCATTTAACAAGCATCAATTAGGCTCTTTCATCACCACAGTCTTTTGTGACCAGCACTACATTCTGAGAAGCTAGTAAAGTTACCTTAGTTTGTACACAGTAACACATGATGTTCTACACTTACCAGATTTTAAAAACGTCTTCGGTGCTCCTTAGTACCATGGTAAAAAGACAACAAAAATGTTACAAACAAAATACGAATTATAGAGTCCTTTGCACTTGTCCCATTGGGCCAATATCCACACCTCTTGCACACATTCTCCACTTTAGGGTCTAAGGCAGCACCAGGGACAAAACATAACTCCAAGCAGATTGAGAATATCAGCTGTTTTCCTAAGAGATGCTGAGATTTATGCTTCAAGTTTTAAGTGCTAATGGTTTATGTATTACACCAAGCACCACTCGGGTGGAGTACAAGCGAGAAGCAAAGATGGTTGTCTCCAGAGATTAAGTAAACTCACCCCTGTGGTACTTTGTAGGATATCCTAGTAATAACCTTTTCACAAAACAGCACTTACCACACCAAAACTCCCAACCTACAGTGGTAGACAGCTTTCTCCTTCCTGTGTGTAAGCACACCTCCCCCCCCCCAATATAAACTTGCAGACAAAAGGTTTCCAGGTTTTTTCAAGTATCATTATATTGAATTAACTGTACATTTGTATTTAGTGGAAGCAAATGAAGCCATTATATTACAAATTTTAACACATGCAACTTCAGTTAAACTTTTGAAGGTATTTTTTAACCTCCTCTAAATGGCTTTATTTAAACTGACCCCAGTTCTCTCACAACTTCTGCCGCTGCTGCAGCCAGCTGTACTTAACTCTCCACAGACACGCACACACATACTCTGGCACAAGGCCACGAACTCAGAAGTGAATGGAAAACCCACTACCGAATCATTTTTTCAGTTTCTCTGAGGTACTTTATTGTTCTCTGTGCAACATTTTCCAGTGTTTCCTACAGTCTGCTCTAAAAACTCACTGGCAAGCCTTTTCCCTTTGTACTTTTACAGACCTGTGGATCCTGCCCACATCAGGAAATCTTAAGGGCTTGTCTACTGTGGACACATTCCAGAACTGCAGCAGAACAGATTAAGAGATATGAATGTAAGTTACAACACAGTAACTCTCTGCCTTGCTGGAATAATGCCTTCAGTTGACAACCTATTCCAGGATAGTTAAAACATAAACGACTTTGGAACTAGAAGTGACTTGTTTTTGTGGATGACCACGAGGGGGAGTTACACCTATTTAGGCACAGATGTAATGAACCAGATCTTCTGCTATGGCAACTTATTTTCCTCATCGGACAAACCCTAGATCTTCCACCTCCCAACCTGAACTAGCAATAACAAGAGCAGTGTTACTGTTAAACTGCTTTGAGATACAGAGATGGTAGGCATCCGCAAATAATCAGATTCCACAGTCATGCAGCTGTTCAGCAAAACTTCACACCACAGAACCATGTGGCTTCACTTCCCTAAAATCACCATTTGTTGTGTAAACAAAACTAATCCAAATAGAAAGTAAAACTCAAGAAGCCAAAACTCAGTCTGCAAAGTTGAAAGCTCAGAATTAAATAAAATAAATAAATATGTGCATGGGGGGAGCAACTAGAATTTATGTATTTTTTACTGCAGAAAGAAGACCCCAGAGGGACTATCCTCACTAGCCAAGCATCCACAACAGAGGCCCTAGGACTGAGTTAGTAATTTTCCCACTCTAGTGCTTCAGTGTTCTGGTTTATAGCACATAATTACGAACAGCTGATACATGAGGCAGAATTGTAAGACTATGTATCAGCTGCTTTCCTGGAAGACAATCATTCTCTGAGACAGTAGCTCCACATCATCCTCTCCTGGAGGATTACCATGAAGACACCATCCAGAAAGGCCAATTTAACACATTCCCAGAAAGCAGAGGAACTGTACAGAAGACTGTGCACCAGCAGATGGAAAGCACCATTCTTTTGGCTATACAACACTCCCTTGAAGCACAACACACCTGTAGAGCCTTCAGAGTGGGACACCGTGAGTTACCACTGTTTTGGAGAGTGAACTTCACTTTGAGGTGAGACTTGTCCCCTTGACAAATCTTGGTCCTTTTGGGGAGTAAACACTCTCCAAAAGTTTTTAGAGGGGATAGAAACATAAAACTAACATTAAGGCTCTCGCTGCACAAAATATTTTTTTGATTTCTTGAAGATGCCTCTACCTTGTGCCTTAGGATTGCATGATTAAGCATCTTACTCAAAGTCAGTTATGATACAGGGAGCAAAATACCACAGGCCTCAACCTCAAAACCCAGTGAGACCTACATGTGAAGATGTAAATCTCATGCCCAATCTTAAGAACAGACCAGGGGAGGGGAGGGGGAAGACCAAGATGGAATAAAAAAAGAAAGCCTTTAAGCATTCCTGCTGAGGATCAAAAGAAAGCACTTCTATGGAGAGCAAAACATGCTATTAAAATTCTTTCTTTGGTATGAATGAAGTTTGGACTGAAAATTACCAAAAAATTCAAGCTCTTAAAACAACAGAAGTCTCCTCCACCTCCCAACCCGCTACCTCTTTACGGCTGCAAAATGAAATTAAAACACTATTCCAGAAGTCAGTGACACCTCCTCCTCTGCCGCAACACCAAGTCCCCTGAAAAGCAGAACCCTTTAATAATCCTGAGAAGGTTCTCTGTTGCAACCAACTGTGGATAAACTGACGCCATTACTGAACGACATGCAGAATGACATCAAAATGTCTAAGTGACATTGGTACAAACTGATCCCTCTCAGAAAGAAGGCCCAGCAACGAACCACCATAAGTGTTTACCATATTAATTCCAAATCTAATCGCTAGCAGCAGATTCAATACTAGCTTCGTACAGAACGAGAGCAAACTCCCTTTCACTTGTAAAGCAGCTGTCTTAAAAATCCACTTTGACCAAGCAATCCATCATCACTGCTGGACCACAAATAAAGGCAGGTAGACCACCACACAAGAGGCAGTTCAGAAATGTCTGCACAGCACCACAATAGTGAGGAATACCAAGTTAGAGGCCAGGCAGTGTCTCTCTGAGATAGGAAACTTGGAAGCCAATCAAAGACGCTAAGGAAATCAAATCCTAATAGACACTGTTGTTCCCCACAGCCACCCAGCCAGTCAGCTGAGTAGTGATCAACCACTGTATTAGTCAGGTTACAAGGGTGACAGGATGGAAAAAGAGAGAAAACCACAAAACTTCTCACTACCACACAATTTTTAATGGAGTAGCTATACAAGGTTAGTAGCTATGTATAAAGTAAGCCATGAATCCTTTCCAGAAGGAACTTCCTCCACACATGCACTAGGCACAAGTTACTGACATTTGAGAAAAGTCATTTGTAGCAACCTAATAAAAATGGCTCTGTGGTCTCTGTGCCCTAACAGCAGCATGACTGGAAGGCAAAAATACTGACAAGCACTGGCTCAACAGCTGCAGCTAAGACACACCGAGTAAGAAGCAGCAGCATACCTGTGGAGATAAAGCAGCAGACACGGCAGGAACCATTCCTGACAAATGACAACTAGAGAAGGACAGCACAGTTCACAACTGAAGCCTACAGTCTGCCTTCCAACCCAAAAGCCCTCAATTCATCAAAGATCTGCAGCTGAATTCAGCTGCTTGCTTACAGATAGCTTAATATTTGATACCCGATTTTCCCATACATCTACACCGGTCTGACAAAAACAGTGTGAGACCAAAGCCTGTGCACCATTCCAGGCTGGCAACTGGCAGCTAAACAGGGAATCGTGATTATCCCAAGCAACCAAAAACATGTTTTGGCAAATGAACCAAGCTCCTCCTCCAAGCTCAGTAAAGAGTATGCAAATAAGATTTTAGTAGCAGCACCTCCAACAGCACATATAATTTTTTTTAAAAACAGAAACTTTTTTTCACCTCACTTCTGTTTCAATCTCTGCATAGCACAAGACACTCAGCTTTTCAAGACCTGTGTCAAGATTTCCCCCCTCTTACCACTGAAAAACCATTATTAAAACAGGTTTAAAACTTGTTTTACAAGCCTCTCACCCAGAGAGGCTCTCGCCCTTTACAGGTATTGCTAAGGGCAAAGCTCTTCCCCAACATATTCTCAGGGGAGTCACACTTACAGTCAGTTCAGGTAAGAAAAGTGCTTATTTTCAGTTTAAAAGAGTAAAGTTGTTCTTTCAGTCAGAAGTTTCAGCATCCAGTCAGAAGACAAATTAATTAGGTTAGAATGTGAAACCCAACAGTGGAGAATAGGGCTAAGAATAGCTTCAGGTTCTTCTGCTTAGTAGATGTAAGCTGAGAGAGGAGCAAAGAGCATCTTCTAAAAATGACTTTTGCACTGAGATCAAGCAGGCTAGGATATCACAAATTATTTCCTCAGAGAATTTCAACAATTGCTCTGTATATCAGTAAGGTGCCTCAGCTATATGTGATCAGCTCTGCCAAAATGCTCTGAATAGCCACACTGCTGCGCTACACCCATTCCTCTTCCACTCTAATACAGGATGCAAGGCAGGGTGGAGGGAGGAAATTGGTAGCTCTCTTACATACTGCTTATACAACTAAGGAGCTCTAGAGCACTCTGAAGAAAAATCTACGCACTAAACGTTACCATTCAGCACAACAGGTATCCCAAATAATTTCTTAACGACAAATTTGTTATATACTATCACGGGGGGAGTGCAGAGAACTTACGTCCATTTTGCGAGCAGCCGTGTCCTGATCATAGTGTCCCATGATGTTTGGGAAAAAAGTCATATTGTAGGGCATTCCTGAACATCTGGAAATAGTAATTGGCTCACATGTGAATAAGCTGTGTCCTTGCACCAGAGCTAGAAGTAAACTGCAGGTCGCAGACAACACGAGTGCTCCCATTTTGTCAGGATCTCCAACTTCAGCACATTGCTCTGTTCAGTAGTTAGACAGACCGGCGTTGCACAAAGATAAAAGCACGCATCTTCCTCTACTGGCTCCAGCGCAAGGCAGTAAGGCACACAATCAGACTCCTCACAGCTGCTTAAGGTATTGCCCCATTTTAGCTGAGGACGATTTCACTAAAACCCTTCTTCTTCGAGCCTGTACGTGCGAAGACGGGACAGAGAAGTGAACGCCAGAAACAACCCGACCGCGACCACCCGTCCGAAGGCCGAGTTCGGCCTCCCCGCCGGCCTGCAGGCGAGAGGGCAGCTCCGGCCGGGCCGGGTGCCCCCGCGCCCCTTCCCCGGCCCCACACACCCCGCTGGGGCCGCGGCTCGGCGCAGCCGCGCTCCGGGAGCGGCACGTTCGCCTCCCGCCCGCGCCCCGGAGCCACCGCCGCTCCCAGCGCCCCGTTCCCAGCCCCGCCCTGGGAAGCGGCGCCCGCGGGCCCTGCAGGGCA